>JAEPRD010000091.1:0-41024 GCA_016758985.1 Mucor saturninus
TTTTTTTACGAAAGTCAATAGTAGTGATATTGACATGTCAACCTGCAGCTCAAAAACGAGATCATCAGGCTGCGTTTATTAATGTGGGAGAAGTTTTTGTAAATTGACCATTTTCGGGATAAGTACATGTTAAGCATTATGGTTCCAAAGTTTGGAGCAATTAAATCTACTTGGTTTTGCTGCTATGTTCTTTCGTTTTAAATAAAACAGATATGTACATGTGTTGAGGGCTATATAAGAAGAAGTGATGACGCCGCGAGTAGAATAGAGAGAGAGAGAGAGGAGAATCGTCAATCCATCAAAAACTGTTGGTATCAAAAGCATTGGCTTTGCCGTAGTTAAATTTAGACCTATAATGAAGTTAGTAAAACAAGAATGCCCTATCAATTTACAAGAGGAGAGTGGCAACTTCCCACTCCCGGCTGGAGACGAACAATTGTTCATCAAAGCAGCCAGCGAATTTCTCCGGCGTAGGGCAGGGTTCAACCGTGCCACCCTCCCACAAAGACAATGTACGGCTCCCACTCCCGGCTGGGGACGAACAATTGTTCATCAAAGCAGCCAGCGAATTTCTCCGGCGTAGGGCAGGGTTCATGTGTACAAAGTCTTTGTGTGTTTCTTGCAGGATTCTTAACGTGTATACTTATCTTTGAAAGAGCACCAAATATTGACCTTGAAGAATTACGGCAACTTCTTAAAAGAAACTACAATACTTGAAACGCCAAACCACCAATGACACTCTTGTCCATGATACTTCTAAGATATGCAATAAAACTGTTTGGTGGAAAATTGTGTATAAGATCAAAAATATAAACCATGGTTGCGATTCTCTTCCATGGATTAGTGCCAAAAAAAGAAGGTGCAAATGAAAAAAAATGAAAAAAAATGAAAAAAAAAAAATAAAAAAAAAAAAAACGCGCGGAATTCTTTCGACGTCATCATCCATAATCAGAGGTCCGATTTACGGAATGCTCTTCACAACATTGCAAATCAATCAATCATCTTCCCTCCGTACAAAAACATTAGTTTTGTACGACATAAGATATCAAGCAATTATAACTATCAACACGCCCCCAGAATCAGCGAACACCACTCAACGAAACCTAATCCGCATTCGACGTCCAAAAACTAGCCGCTCACACTCGAACGACACCGATAAAGACTGCCCACCAGGTGCAGATTCTAAGGAATCTACAAGTCATCTCGAGAATAGCCCAACATCAGCCGCTAATTCCTCTTCAGTTCTCGAAACCTCAACCTTAACTTGCAAACAAGCAATTAAACGACCTTTTATTGCTTCTACTATTGTTAAGCTGTTCGACGATAATATCACACGACATAAAAAATCCACTATAGCTAGGGACTCTATTACACTTCAACTCACTCAAGTCCCACACGATCAGTACAGCATGCGAAACAACATGCTTTCCAGCAATACCTTGCCAATAACCGACAAAGACAGTGAAAACGTCCCTGACACCCCTACGCGAGGTGATCTCATCGATAAGGCCGATTCCGACATGGAGATCAACTTCCAATTTGCCGACACCTCAAAAAGCTTCTCATCTCAAAGTAGCCTACCCGAGATTTCTTCCAGCAACATCCCATCGATTGATGCAACACCAAGATGGGCTTCTGACTTACAAGCTCAAATGAACCGAATCGTTGCTCTTTTCGAAGGCTCGGCTAAAGAAAATTTGATACTCCGTCAGGAACTCAAACTTTCTAACGCTCGTATTCAGCTACTAGAGCAGAAACTTTCATGCACCCGAAGTGCTGGAGATTTCGACTTCACTGTACCTAAAACATTCCTCCGGGATCTTGGTAGTAATGCTTCCAAATACTCGGACGTTATCAATAAAGACACTCGCAACCAGTTATCCAATAATGCTTCACATACAAGCTTTGCGAAGCAACGGACTACTGCTGGTCCTAACACTAAAGATCCTCATAATAAGACTGAGCTCCCTAAGACTTCCTTCGCAGACATGGCTAAAAAGTCTGTCCCCTTTAACAATAATCGTAAGCGAACTACGTCTAAACAACGTAAAGTAGCTGCCCGTATTTTTGAAGCTCCTGCTGAACAAACATCTTCTGATACGTTCCTTTATTTATACTTGCCAAATAAATATCGAATTCGCATCAAGGATTTTCGCCAAAAGCTACGAACAATGGGTTTAGACAATGGACGCATACTTGACATTCATTACCCAGCTCGTGGCGTTGTAGCCCTTTTGATACACCAAAGCTATAGAGTCGAAATGGATGCTATTCTAACGAAATCCAACATTGCCCCGGTCAAAGATTTTAATCCAACTTCAGTTGATCATTTGCACGATCCGTCTCTTAATCATCTTACAGTCGATGAACGCTCAACCAAAGCTATTGAATTTCATCAGAACCGTCTGATAAGAGGATTGAAATTTATTAGAAGTTACCTTCGCCGATCTGTAGCACGAAATTTTGTCAATCATGGATGGATTACCAACGAACAAGCACAACAGGTGATCTCAGAGAATAATAATGGGAATGGACATAGCAATTCATCTACCAACACATTCGAGACTACTCGTGCGTCCTCAGCTAGCCTATCTAATTCTGGATCCAGTGGATTAGGGGAAGGCCAAGAACATATGCAAGAAACCAACAACAACAATGAACAAATGGATATTGAAGATGAAACCTATGATAACTCCTTGCCTGGTGCCGGTCAACCAGCCCCCCGCCAATAAATGAGTACTTTTACTGATAATACTAACCTTATGCCCACCTATGACAACCCTATGGCTAATCACAACCATATGCCTACTAACATACACATGCCTCTGACTACTAGTCAAAATAATTTACCTAACTCTAATCCTATTCTACAACAAACAATCCCATTCAAGACCACTAAACTCAAAATCGGATCCCTCAACTGTCGAAGTCTAGCTTCCACATCAGATCCAATAACTCGACGAAAATTTACCCGGTACCTTCGATCTCTGAAATACGACCTACTCAATTTTCAAGAAGTTCGAACAGAAGACAACAATGTAATAGAATCCTTAAATATGGAATTACAAGCTAAAGATTCAATTTGGACACAACACGTCGGCATCGTTAGTTTTAATCCTAACATTCGAATTACACCAATATTTATCATGCTTAACAAACACGCAGTTTTTGTAAAAGTGCATCACATCAACCACCACTTTGAGCCGATATATCTACTAAATGTTTATGCTCCTAGTCAACCCGGCCATAAGAAACAATTTTACAGCGATATCATTGAACTGCCTTTATTTAAGGATGAAACTGATATCGCACACTTTACTAAATACTCCAACTTTTTGATTACAGGAGATTTTAATTACCACCACTATACAACATATCGATCCTCAAATTCACATTGTCCTCACCCGATTAGATCCTGGAAACAGACTCTCAACCAACACCTTTATGACTGCATCAATACAGATGACATAACAGAGACGTATTCAGTGGCAAATCCACATATCACTTTTAGCCGTGGAAATTCACGTACTAGAATTGATTACATTTTTGCATTGCTAGCAATTAAAGCAAGTATGACCAAATCTGGTGTCTATTTTATCAACACGGACTGGACAGACCACGCCTCAATCTCTATTGATCATGTTTTGGTGAGTAAAAAAACATGGGAAAGGAATCTATAGAGCGAATCCAGCATTGGTCAAGAACAAGCGTTTCGTTGAACAACTGTCCATATTGCTTCAAGAATTGAAACCTGATCCAACAAACAGCCCCCACAACTCTCCTCAGAATGAATGGGACTCAATGAAGAGAAAAGTGCGGCAATTTTGTCAACGCTTTAGCAGATATTACTGTCACTGGAGGCAAAAGCAAATCAACAGACTTCAAACTCGTCGTTCTAAAATTATCGCCAAACACTCCGAACATCCAACAATTATCAACCAACTCTTGCCTACTGTTGAACAACAATTGGGGATACTGCAAAAAGAAGTAGCTGAAATCGACGCCATTAGAGCTGGGAAACACTGGCGGGAGCAGGGAGAAATTTCAGCTGGATATCTTAAACGAGCCATTACTCAACGGGAACAACAACGCACTATGAACGCGGTCAGCCATCCAGTATCTGGTGAGTTGTGTCATAATGATAAAGACATCCAAGAGGCAGTTCGCACGTTTTACCAAGATTTGTTTAACCCGGACCCCATCAATGAAGCGTCTCTTACTAGACTCATGTCCCACATCACCGACGAGTACAAAATAACCAGAGAAACAGCTTCCGGAATACTCCAACCATTTACAATTGACGATATTTTGGAAGGTGCCAAACGATCTCCCGCTAAAAGTAGTCCGGGGTTAGACTCGTTACCATATAAAATATTGAAACTTATCCTTGTCGATCCTTATTTTAGTCATCTTTGTGTCACTATCTTTAACGAGGCGTTGACAAAAGCCATTTTCCCTGAAATTTGGCTGAAGACATCCATGGTTCTACTACCCAAGAAAGGTGATCTCACCCAACTGAAATGCTGGCGTCCTATTGCACTAATCAACACGGATAGCAAAATTTTTACTCGGCTCATCAACTCGCGAATGATGGAGTCGGCTCCTGACATCCTCAGTCCACAACAACTTGGCTTTATGCCAGGACGTTTTATTGGTGACCATGGACTTACCCTACAACTAGCCGTTGAACATGTTAAACATCAGATACCACACGATAATGACAACTACAATTGTATAGGACTGCTACTGGATCAAGAAAAAGGTTATGACCGCGTATCCAAAGATTATTTATCTGCCACATTAAACGCATTTGGTTACCCTACTGCTCTTATAAACACCATCACTGGGCTGTTCTTTAACACTTCCATTCAAGTAAACATCAATGGTCATCTCACCAAAGCTATCCAACAGAACCGTGGTCTGCGACAAGGCGATCCGATATCACCTTTACTATTCAACCTGGCGTTTGATCCTTTTTTAAAGTCAATCATCAACCACACCGAATACAAAGGATTATCATTCGATCAACCCCGACCAGAATCTCCTCCACCTGCTGCTTCTCCAAGCTCAACAATCACACCAGTACCTCCCAAAGCATTACGACTATGTGTATATGCTGACGATACTCTGGTCATATTAAAAAATCAATCAGATTTTTACATCCTCCAAGAAGCATATGCACAGTACAGCGAAGCATCGAATGCCAAATTGAACTATGAAAAAACGGAAGCCTTCTCACTACATGGACGACCACAAGATGACTGGAAACTTTTCCTATTGAACCACAACATATCTCGATGGCATTCCAGCGCATCAGCAACCCCACTTCGCTATCTCGGCTATCAACTATGCTTTTCCACCACACAACGAAACAACTATGTCGCGAGCCTAATCGACAAAATCCAATCAGCTTGCAATATTCATAAACAGCGACAACTTTCGATCCGTGGGCGGGCGACTGTCTTGAATTCATTAATTTATTCGACCTTATGGCATGTACTCCGACTGTTCCCTATGACCAAGGCACAGATTTCCAAAATACAATCAGTAGGGTATCAGTTTCTTACGTTCCGAATGTTTCCAAAACTCCCACTAGCAACACTTCAAAAACCACGCTCACAGGGGGGGCTAGGGATCTTGAACATTGGCACCCAACAGAAAGTATTTCAGTGGCGCTGGCTTCAACCTCTATTAGAAGGCTATGGTCCCAATACTACTTGTCCGGCTGATCTCTACAATCTTCTCCAATTTGGACTCCAATCCTATAATGACCATACAGAACATCATCTTCTCCCACTCCTGTTCCCCAAATATCGGTCTACCTCCATCGCTGACCATCCCAGTCCATTTAACTCTATTTTCCAAGCCGTTGATGCCATTCCCCGAAATTTGACCAGCTTACTAATCAACAAATATACCTGCCTTCAACTACCTCTCTCAGCCGTTTGGATTCATCATGACCCAACATACACTGAAGACATATTCAAACACAAACCAGGGATTACCAAACTGTTTACGTATCAACTTTTTCACCAAGACGGTACCAACACTCCCATTACTCGAAAACCGCACCACACAATCACAAGTCATCCCATGCTGATCAGACACTTTTTCCGAAAACTGGACCAACAATCCATAATGTTAAATTTATTTTTCATTCGGCAATGCCTGCCACCAGGAACTACATTCAATCCGGATACATCTACAACTGCTGAACCACATTGTCTTGATCTTTCTCCCATTGTACAACACATGCTGACTCCATTCTACGACAGTATTAAACAATTTGCCGGCACTCGTATCAATATTAATCGACTGGTACGAGCCCTTATGACAGGACACTCCACTCCCTCAACTCCACCCAACAGCCACCCAACAGCTACAGCCTGGACAAAATTCTGGAAGACCAGCCTCCACCCAACATTGCGTAACATATGGTACCGCTTAGTTCACAACAAAGCTCCTGTAAAATCATTTCTCCATCGAGTCTTTCCCGATATTCATAGCAGCCCCAATTGTGATATCTGCCCAAACATACCCGCAAACACAGAACATGTTTTCGTCACTTGTCCTCAAAGATGGTCCGTATGGGCTTCCATATTACTCATTTTCAACCAATTCCAAGATTTGTCCAAACCAGAACAACAATCCATTATTATACAAAGCATCTTTCAGCTTAAATACCAAGGCACAATCACCACACTACCTCACTGCAACTTCATACAACTGTTAGGCTCAACTATCCACTCAATCTGGCTTTCACACCTAAACGAAATCTTCCGTGATATTACGTTTCACGTTGACACCACTACCAAACGCGTTCAACATACCATTGCTTCTCTACTTATCGAACAAGACGAAGACATGGACATTTCAAAAATATAAAAAAAAAAATATATAAAAAAAAAAAAACCCACCACCTCAATCGCAACACCTTATTCATTAATTCCCACCCTCATACCTATTATTTTCATAGTCACTCAATTGTATGGACCAATAATATTTGCGTTCATCATTGTTGACTTTAAACAATAAAGACAAAGCCTCTTTCATAAAAAAAAAAAAAAAAAAAAAAAAAAAAAAAAAAAAAAAAAAAAAAAAAAAAAAAAAAAAAAAAAAAAAAAAAAAAAAAAAAAAAAAAAAAAAAAACATTGCAAATCAAGAGTCGCTTTAATAAACCTTGAGATTAAACACGAAAATTAAGTGATGCAAAAGCGAACTTTGAAACTAACAAAAACGAACTTTGGAAGTGACAAAAGCGAAAATGAACCCTTACCAAAACGAACTTTGGCCAATAAAGAAGCGAAAATTGGACTTTATAAAAACGAAAGTTGGTCGGAAATCAAAGCGAAATCAGCTCGCTGGAAAGCGAAAATTGGGGGTGGAAACACTGTATGATTTCTTTTTACCGAAAGAGATACGCAGCATCTCCTGTGAATGAAACTGCTTTGGAGCTACAAGATTTTAATAGTGAAGAAATAGATCGTTATTTTAGACATCGCACAGTAGATCCCAACAGGAAAGATGCTTTTATGTCATTTCATGGTAACACAGATGTTAGGCAGCTATCATCTGCTGAATATTACAACATGAATGAAAGTGCCAATCGTCTGAAGTTGGAGCAAGACAGGAAGAAAGAACAAGGTGTGCAAACAATCGAGTCAAACATACCTTCTGTAAAGTCAGCAGTTGCAGATAAATATATTGCGCATGTGAAATACATGATGCAACATCAGGATACACTATTTAATTTTTACAATTTTTAAACAGCAAGAGTCAAATGGCGTAACTACATCGGAAAACAGCGTGCCCTCCAGGATGCTGTAAATATCCTAATTAACAGATTAAAGGAGTACAATAAGGGACGACGGAAGAAAACAAGAAAAAACAAGAGAAAAAGAAGCAAGATAGCTGCAAAGTATCAAAGCAACACCCCTCAAGCCAGCTCAAGACGAGGAAAAAGAGCACCCAGGTATTACTCACATATCCATGGATGTTGTTCCTCTTCTAATTTTTTTCTTTTTTAAAAAAAAAAGAAACCACAAAGAGAAATTTGAGGAGGGTGACAGAAGTAAAATGCCATTGATAATTTTTGGGGACGGTCTCAAGAATAAAAGTCACGTAAAGATCAGTGGGCATAGGCATGGTGTCTCTGAGATGATATACAAACAGTTGAAGCTACGGGAAAAACTTGGAGAATTATTGCTACTTGACATAGATGAATATAAAACATCAAAGGTGAAAGATATACGCGTCTATAACATGTAATTACTAATACAATGTTATTTCTTTCTTAGAACTGCAATAACTGTCTAGAAAGCAATCTAGAAAACTTAAAACATAAAAGTGGAACGGACAACCGATCAATCCATCAAATATTGTTTTGTAAAAAATGCAATATTCGTTGGAATCGTGACGTTATGGCTACGAAAAACATGTACACCATTGCCACCTCAATTTGGAGAGGTGATGGCCGACCCGATGCCTTTAAAAGACAAAGCGCCACCTCCAATGCGGTTGACACGCCCTCACCGTCGATGGCTTAAAGATGCCTACAGGTAAAAAAAAAAAAAAAAAAAAAAAAAAAAAAAAAAAAGAAAGTCTAAAACTAAATCTGAATTTCCATTTTTATAACGTCTGAAAAAGGTAAGCGAATGTCTGAAAGCGTAAACACTGTATCTATTATATTAAGCATGAAAAAGCGTTTATCTGTACATAATAATGAATGCATATGAATGGTTGTTGTATTAGATAACAAAAGGGTTGGTAAAGAACATGGGAAAGGATCATCGACCACTTATTTCCCTAATTATTTTTATTCGGGGAGTAAAACATAGTTAACGGTTCCTTCGTAGGTTTTCTTTTGGGGTTGAGGCATATACGAGTACATAGACGGTTTACTTCAACTGTCTCGTATTTACGCTTCTCTTTAAGGACACCAAGTGCAAGCTTTTGATATTGACGCAGTATATGTTGACGCCATCCATACAAGTGCAGTAGTATTTAATGGTGTCCGATTTAAGGGTATCTTCTATTTGAGGGTGGATTTTAAAGAAACACCATGGGTTCTCCGCATTAATACCGCTAAAATCGATGAAATTGATAGGCAAGTGGAAAGAACTGATTTGATTAACAAGGTGTAAGTTCTCAAATAGCCTTATTCCAGCGAAATATCCATCATTACCCCCAAAAATCCATAAATAGCATCCGCATTTGTTTTGACAATCAAATCATTCAAAATGGCGCTATTAATACGGATGGATTCTAAATATGATGCGAGCCTATAGTCTCATTGAATACACCCGTATTATTTGGATTATTGGCATGTTAGGAGTATGGGATTGGCATTTTGTCTTTTGAATTCAATACAGCAGTATTCGTTACGAACACCGTAGCATGAAATATTCGGCGGCCGAAAACAGAGGTTGATTGATCATCAGTACACCTACAGGAAGGGTATCTAAAAGGATCATTTATAAAATTTGCGATTTTCCTCGAGGTATACCCTTTGTGTTCTGGCCAATTTTAGGTCTTTTGTAAAAAAATCATTGGCAGCAGCAGCATGCAAAGTGGCATCCGAGACGGTTTCTCCAGATTCAATAGAGATATTGTAGCCCTCAAATAGAATTGTGAGTAATATTTCAATGCTTGACGAGAAGACCAGAGGCTTTTAAACCCAAAAAATTAATCAATAAGCCTAATATTTTCCCATTATCGTATCGCCGTATCAAACACGGTTTCCTTTTAATTAAGTATTAAGATCATTACAGATAAAAAAAAAAAAAAAAGCAATGTTCGTCCGAAAATTCATTTTCTTACATTTTGTCCAAAAAAATAAACTAGCATGAAAAATAAAATTTGCAACTGGTTCTGTACGGAGACTGTTTGAATTTCACTTTAAAAATATTCACACAATAAACATTTAAGCTCAGTATGTCATATTTTTTGACCATTTTTTTTTTTTCTTCTTCAAGTATACATTATCTTACCATGAAAAACAAAAGATCCACGAAAAACTCCCAACTTAAGACAAAGTCTCATTCCGTATGTTTATTTGAACGATCTATTATAAAACACCTGGAACTAACTCCGCATAATTTTGTTTCTGAAAGGATCCCGACATGGCCGATTCACCTTCACGAAAAGGAAAGAGAAAATCGCCTGATCAAACTGTTAAAATTGTCCCTAAAAAGCAAAAGATGCGAGAAGAACCAACTGCAGGTGTTATCAGTAGAGCACTTAGTTATATCAACTCCTTTGGCAGATCTACAACCAGTGAGAAACCTACGGTTACTGCAATTGAACCAAGTATTATTGGTGGTGGACCAAAAGGTGATAAAACCATTGGATCAAGTGGTAGTAGCGCCAATGAGTCAAGTGGTAGTAGCGCCAACGAGTCAAGTGGTAGTAGCGCCAATGAGTCGAGTGGTAGTAGCGCCAATGAATCAAGTTATAGTAGCGCCAATGAATCAAGTGGTAGTAGCGCCAATGAATCAAGTTATAGTAGCGCCAATGAACCAAGTGGTAGTAGCGCCAATGAATCAAGTGGTAGTAGTGCCAATGAATCAGGTAGTAGTAGTAGTGTGATTGATCTTACGTCGGACGATGATGATTTAGAAAATGAAGTAACGGATAGTGACAGCAAGTAGGTGAAAATCTTCTTTTTTTCTGTTATTATACATGCTAACTGAGAGTATATAGCATACTATTCCAACACGGCAGAATCTGTTTCTATAGCAGTGATTTAATTAGTCTGCGGCCCAAGAGATGGTTAAATGATAACGTTATTGATGTTGCTTTGTCTATTGCAAAGAAAACAAATGACGTACATGTCTTCAATTCGCAATTTTTTGCCAAACTACGTACAATATCCGAGTATGTAGATATTTAAACTTGTTGTTTGATATTTTATTAACCCACCCATTTATCTGAAAATGTAGATCCGATGATATTCCTAAGGATTTCTATGCAGGCACCTCAGGCTGGTTCAAAAACAAACAACTTCGCGACAGAAGATTCTGGCTAATTCCAGTTTGCGATAAGTAGGTTCTTTTATGTTAATCATGTTTCTGTGTGCTTATTTTTTTTTTTTTTAAATCTTTTTAGAAATCACTGGTATTTAATAGTTGTAACCCGCCACACCTCCCGAACGTAAGCATTTATCACCATAACATAATTACATTGATTTTAACCTTTTTTAATAATAAGGCCTGTGGTCATGGTACTGGACTCCCTCAAAAGAACGGCATTCAGATCATACAAATCCGTAGATATCATAAAGGCTTTTTTACGACAGAAGTACAAGGCAGAACACCAGCGTAAACTTCGACGTGTTCTTGTGAAGAATCTCGACGTTAGTAATTTGTTTTTGACCAGACATATGTAAATACTAATTTCATGCGTTTAGGTTCCGCAACAAACTAATCACCACGACTGTGGTCTACATCTCCTTCGGTCTGCCGAACTGTTTATGAACCCAGAAGCATCTCTTTACACAACGTTTACTTCGGTAAGGATTACACAATGTTTAAATAATCATGTTTATTTACTTGTCTTGAATTTTAGACCAAGAAGCCTTTCTCAGCCGATGATAACATCTTCAAAATAATCAAAGTATCTACAAGAAATGAATTGTCGAGAAGTATACTGCCCCTTATTACCAAGGGCTGTATTTAGATACCTTTATTGTTTGATACCTCAAATATCATCAAAATAATCAACAATAATATACCATTACATTTGCACATTTTTTTAAATAGTAAGATAGTTATACCTTTTTTTTTTTTTTTTTTTTTTTTGTGAGAGCGGGGCTCCGGTTTTTATTTAAAGTCCGGTAATTGTCATACAGTTTTCACAGACAAAGTTAGATTTTTTTTAAACAATAAAAACTTATTTTCAGACATCTGAAAAAATCTGCGGTGGGTGTCTTCTTTAATCGCATTAGACAGTACCTATATCCCACAAATGCTTCATCTCGCACAATGGCCGAAAATTGCATCTCAATAAATGATCTTATAAACGCAACAAACCATAACGATTATTTTTTTTACGGACAGCCATTTTATTCTTAGTGACAGTCATAGTGTAATTAGTAACAACGTAAGATCTGCGTCTTAGCTGTCCTTTAGGCCTAGAAAAAAGAATGTACCTATAATCAAAAACAATGTAATAGTTACGGATAACTGTATTTTAAAAAGTTTTTACCTTTTTTGGCAGTTATATCGTTACTATTTTGCCCTTGATCTCGTTTGATCTTAATCCCACGCATAAATATTAGGGTAAAGTCCTAACGAGAAGTTGAAAGTAAGCTATAAAACACGCAGACAAGCTGAAACATTTTAAGTGTATTAAATTTGCATCTAATTCCAAACAATTGAATTATATTGTCCTCTTGGTGCCAATTGAGGTATCATAATCCGACTTTAGGACTATGCGCAGCATGGCTGTCCCCAAGAGACCCGTTAACGCGAGTTTTGATACTTTATTACAAACATCCCATTAAAATTTTTCAAGCTGAGATATTGAGGACATATCTGTGTCTGATGGGATTATTACGTAATGCAAAAGATTATGGCCGTGTTTATCGACTAGGAAGCACATATTTCCATTCTGCCGGGAAATGAATCACACTTTTTTTCAGCGAGGGTAGTTGGCGAAGGGGGAAACTATGGAAACAGAAAGCTTTCAATTTATCTTAATTAATATAGGCATTAAGTGCCAATGTTTCTTTGCCAATATTACAGCTTAATCGCATATGCATGACGTTGAGTGCCTCAACTGTTGGTCCATTTCACTAGAATGACCTAATGTACATATATCACCAAAAGTCACTACTGCCGGGTGATACAACCAACTCCTTAAAAATAAACGTGGTCGTAAACTGATCAATGGTAATTATAGAATCAACACATCGTACTCAATTTTTAGAGGTTGGTCTTATCCCTATCCACCAAACAGATGAATTCAAACACCGTGAAATGAAAAACTATAGTTTCGTGTTACTTGGAAGCTTAATCATGCCATGTTTCCTCTTGGCTATGGTTACGTTGTACACGTACATCTTATACGCGTTCGAGAAGTATCCATCTTATCTTGGAAGGAGGGTGTTCTATTATTGGCCTCTTAAAACGCAATTCGATATAATTCACTCCTTTCAAGAGAACATTGCGGTTTTGAAATATGTGTTACATTTTCAAGAAGTTGGGTTCTAACCTCAACGACACTTGCTTAATGATTAACTCAATGATTTAAATGTTAATAAAAACAGCACTGTAAAGAATAAAGTTATACTTTTTAGAAGAGTGTAATGAGTTGTTAGGATGAAATGGGCATTGCCCTTGAGAGAATAATGGGGAAATTACAAAAAAATAAAGATTCGAGTATAGCAGTCAAAAAAAAAAGTGCCGTCCTCAATAAACCGCAGCAACAATTATTTTGTTATTTAACGTGGAAATACGTGTTCTTACTTTTTTCTTTTCTTCTTCTTACTTTTCTTTCTTTCTTCACTTGACCTTTCAGAAAAAAAAAAGAAAAAAAAATTGAATTCATTTCTACTTGTTTTCAACAGAACAAAAAAGAGTTGTACTCTAGTTTCTGAAGTTAAAGAATCCAACAGCCTACTATCTAGCCTTGAATGAAAAAACAATAAGTCCACTTTCCACTTCTTTTTTATTTTTGGCATGACACAAAATTTATAAAAGCAACACCTAGAAGAAACAAGACATAAACGCAAAAAAAAAAGACTTGTTTTCGATGAAAAAGAAAACAAAAGGCAAACAGCGGAGCCTACATGAAGAAACAAGCAAATATGACTTTCTTCCACCATCGCCTCCACCCCAAATCAAGTCCGTACAAGACTCACATTACCAATCCTCCTCTTCTCCTGTAGGAAGACCTCCACCTTTTGTCGATGGCATAAGCGAAAACGACATCATTTTACTTCAAGATTTGAAATCAATGCTTGAAGGCACCTCTTCTGACCTGGGCATGTCACAAGAAGACGAAGAAAAGCCCTTTCTAATTCATTCACCAGAAATGGATATCCATCTTTTCACTGAAGATCAATTTGACGACATGTCATTTGATGATGATACCTTGGCTTTATTTCCGGATTTACCAAAATCACCATAGTTACCGTTTTTTTCTATTTTTTTTTTTTTTTTTTTTTTTCTATTATTTCATTTATTTATATTATTATACCAACACAATCTCCATTATTTCACTTTTTATAAATAAAAACATAAAAAAACCTCTCATTTTTCTTTTTAAGAAGGGTCAATGTGAACTGCCTATTTAAGGTTTTGGGTGTGTCGATAAAAACGCATTGTCCATGCCAAAAATTCATGTCTACAACTTTTTTATGACTCACGTTGACCCACACTCCTTAAAAAAAATAATGATCGGTTGAATTCATTTGATGGGCCCCTCCAATGCCTCGCTTGGCCTTGATTTCTCATTGGTACAGGTGTAATGGATCCCAAAAAAAAAAAGAGAACTTGTGACCTTTAATGTAGCTCAGCATACCTGTTATTCTGGTTAAGGATAATTTGTTTTCCAGCCCGGGATTTACCATGAATATGGGCCTATTGCAGATAACCTCTTTGATGTTTTTTCTTCAGCCATTGTGTAACCCGTGGAAGCAAAATGGATTATGTTAATATCCTATACGTCATTCTGAGTGGGTCACTGATCTGCGTGTTACCGTAGCTAGTCTAGGCATGCCAAGAGAGTTCAAACCTTCGGAAGAGAAAGGGGGAAAGCTTTTCACACGAGGGATGATAACCCATTGTTTATAAATTTTTTGTAGCCAAGATAATTAATTTACACAAAGGATACATATAAAAAGATGTAAGATGTATGGGGACCAAAATAAAGTTTAATTACCAAATACATTATAAAAAGATGAAGAGATTTTTATTTTTATTTTTATTTTTATTTTTATTTTACTGCGGAATAGAAAAATCTATGGCAAATAAAAGTTCCTGAACCCCATTGTTACAATGCAGGGTCAATGACAAAAAGACAAAAAAAAAAAAAGCTTAATTGAGTTTTAAAAAAACCCTGCGATAACATGGCAAAGATTTTTTTTTTTTAATTAAAAACGTCGTCTCATAAAGACATGGACATGAGGTAATTTTCGTACACTCTGAATCTCGGGTGGATTCACAAAATAGACGCATTCAAATTCAGCATACTTTGTGTCCAGGATGTGTTGGATATAGAGACGAGTCAAGGGTATTTGGGACCATAAGAGAATATGATGGATACCTGGGGTAACAGAGTAAGGGAAATCGTTGGGGAGAATAATCACAGGTGGACAGTTTGGGTCCGTCATTGCTTCAAACTTGAGCTTGGTAGTCAACAAGTATTTTTCAATCGTACCATAGTTGGCCAGAGTATCCTTCATCCATGCATCATACACTGTCTGTACTTGTTTATTGCGGTGAATGTTCTTAATCTGGTTGGTAGCTATTTGTAACAATGTCAATAAAAACCATACACAATCGATGAAAGAGGTTATACTTTACAAACGTAGTGGTATACTTGCTCCCATGTAAACACATCATCTTCATTATACTTGATAGTAGGTTCGCTTAAAGAACCAGTAGTAGTGGCAACAACAGTATTGGGTGGCATGTTTCTATTTATTTTAAAATTAGAAAGTGTAACCCAGAAAAAAAAAAAAGGGAAAAATAATGAAAAAAAGGGTCCTTTTAAAGTTGAAATACAGGTCACCTCTGATTTGTTCAACCATTTGTTGCATAAGCAGCATGGACTTCTATTATGACTTGCCTTTGAACCAATCAAATGGGCGGATGATAGCAGCACACACTCCACATTATTACATAAGCAATTTAGGGTGAACTACAACCTAAAGCACGGCACTTTTTTTTTTCTAATATTTACACACGGCACAAAAAAATCTTTTTTCTTAACACACCCAATGAAGAAAAAATTGGCCATTGTCAAAGCTATTGAGGAACAACATGTCCAACAATTGCTTGCATTGTTCCCAAAAGGAGGTAACCAAATAAGATGAGTACACACAAATAAAACAGACTTCTAAATTCTCTGTTCTATAAAGATTCCGAATACTTTAAAGCTTGTCTTGAATATTACAATGAGAATGCAGTCGAAAGAATAGCAGAAAAAATCCTTGTGGACATGGGAGGTCAATACCCACAGTTACCAATTCCTTCACAACCCCATGACAACCGATTGAATGCCAGTTTACGTATACTTGCCCTTGACCTTTTCCCCAGTTGTGACATTAGCTATTTACGAGAGCTGGTGCTTAATTTCAGTTATGCTCATATCGAGCAAGTGGTCGAGGTTCTAACTTGCACGGCCAAATGGCCCGAGAGACTGGATTACGGTAAAATGGATCCATCTGAAGGGATCCGTAGCGAAAAATACAAGAAACAAGCACAAGCGCAATTAACACTCGATTATCCTCAGGTTAGCTACACCTCTTTTTTTTATATATATAAATGTATTTTGCCCCCCTTTTTCTCATATATATCAAGGTCTGGAAATCATCTATTCGAGCAGTATTAGCAGAGAACAATTGGGATTACTTGAAATGCTTTGAACAGTTAAAAGAAATGGGATCAGGAGGGTTTTGGAAGACCCTTCGTAATTTCTTTAGTCATTGGTCAGCCTCATCCTCTGTGCATGTCGATCAAGCAGTGACAGATTATCATTTGTTGGAACAATTGAAAGAATTACGTCAACATGATATCGACAAACAAATAGCGATAGATCAAGATTATGCATACAAGATGAACACAAGGGAATACACACATCATGGACAGTTGATGACCTGTCTTTGCTGTTACAGTGATTACACTTTTGAAGAATTATCATTTTGCTCGGAAGGAGAGCATGCTTTTTGTCACGGATGTCTAGTACACTATATATCCGAAGGTCTTTTTGGACAAGGGGAATTACGCGGTCAGCCCTCCATTGGCTGCATCTCTTCCTCTAATGATGAGTGTAAAGGTGTGTTTGCCACCACCACACTGAAGCGCATTTTGACGGATGATATCTGGATGGCGTATGAAAACTCATTATTGGAAGGTGGTATCAGTGATCATGACCGTATTCAATGCTGTGCATGTTCCTATTTTGAAGTGGATGAAAGCACGAAACCATTGGCCTCTACCTTGATTTACGCCAGCAAGTGGATTCGATCACTGACAAAATGGATCATGGTAGTTGATGCGATAGTTTTATATTATTATATTCATAGTTGGGTTGTTTTAATTCTCATTTTATTCCCTCTTCAATATCTATGCATCGTTCAGTGGGATATGAAGGCAGACTTAGAAATCGCTTATCAACGGGTTTCCAAATCCAGAAGAAGTAGTGTATTTAACTGTAAAAGGGACGGCTGCAATACTGTCACTTGTTTAGAATGCCATCGACCTGTGCGTGGTCTTCATACCTGTTGGGAACAAGAAACAGACGGTCTTCGTCTCTATGTTGAAAAGGCCATGGCGGATGCCGTCAAACGAACCGTAAAAACAAAAAGATAAGGAACCTAGTTTTCTTTATCATGACTAATTTCCAATCTTTTTTTAGTGCCCAAACTGTTCCCTCTCGTTTCAAAAGTCAGATGGATGCAACAAGATTGTCTGCAGGTGTGGATACGCCATGTGCTATATTTGTCGAAAGGATATTGGTGAAGGTAATATTATGAAATGACGCAAGACGAGAGGTGGGGGTACTCACAACGGTTCATTTAGAATCCTACAATCATTTTTGTCAGCATTTTAGAGCCAGACCGGGATCGAATTGCTCGAGCTGTAACAAGTGTGATTTATATAAAACTGCACCTGACGATGAAGCTGTCCAATTAGCGGCGACACGAGCTAAAAATCAATATTTACAAGCTCATCCCGATATTCACACTACAAATCTTGTTATTGGTCCAAAAAGAACCTTGGACAGATTAGGTAAAAACTACGGGAAGTGTGTCTTTTTTGTTTGTTATTGTACTCACACTATTATTTTTGTGTGTGTCATAGTTGAATTACGACAGGAGTTGGTAATTACTTGCCTTGAAAAAGGACTTCAATATATCGTTTAAAAAGAGACATATCGTTTTGTACATAGAATAAATACCCACGCCCATGTTCACTGGCCATTGTAATGCGTAACTTAAAACAAATGGTGTGTGCATACATGCTAATAATCATTCCTGTTGTGAAACAAGAGAAATGACGCACACATTGGAAATTATTATGCCATTCTTTCCAGAAGCAGAAAATTTTTACGCTTTCTGACACCTTGTGGTCCGGAAAGAATGTGTTTATAAATTAAATTATGTCATTTACCAATGCTATTGCGCTATAATTCATTGTATCCATGCAACCGTTTGTTCGAAATATATAGAAAATGTCGCATCATATAAATACAGCAATTGGGGGGTGGGGTGGGAACCGTTTCTTTCACACGATATAGCGTTACACTGACGATTTAAGACAGGCTGGAATTTCCTATTTTGGCTTCAAATATTTGGTTATCGCAATTGTAAATCAAAATGTCGCCATCGAATGGCGCAATGTAAACATTTCCAGGCACAAAAATAAGAACAATTTTTTTTTTTTTTCATTTCTCCTCTCTCTCTTTCATTTTTCTTTCTCATATTTAAATACATCATGTCTACAACAGACCATTCACCTCCTTCATTGCCACCTATTTCCATGTTCACATCAAGGTCTCAGCCATCTTCTTCACTGATGCCAGCGTCACCACCTACCTCTGGTTATGATAAACACTCCTCTTTACCCATCCTGCCCAAACCAGTTAATAATGACTATTATAAAGAACGACCCGAACTATTATCACCTCCTCAAAACTATTACCGTTCTAAGCCTGCCTCTACACCTTCCCCAGCAGCACAAGCACAGGCAGCACAACAACAAGCAGCAACGCCAGATCAGAGTACACTGTGGGCATTATTTAACCAATTCCAGCAACAGCAACAAAAAGAAAAGTCGCAAGAGAGACGAGGATCGGACAGCCAAGATGGACGAGGCCTTTCCTCAGAGCAAGTGTTGGCGGAGAAAAGGAGACGTAATGCAGGAGCTTCTGCAAGATTTCGTGATCGTCGCAAACAACGAGAGCGTGAATTATTAGATAAATGTAATGAATTAGAACAACGATCCAAAGAATTTGAGAATGCATTAAGACGTGTGGATCCTGACCATCCGATATTAACAAAGCAACTAGACTATCCAACCTCTCGTTCCATCACCCAAAGCCCGCCTCCCAACGCCGCCGCCTCCGCTCATGACGATAACTTGTTTGACCGTGTGGGCCAATTAGAACACCTGATGACCCGATTCAGACAAGAAAAAGAAACTGATGAACAAAAGCTCAATGAGCTCGAAAAAGAGGTAATGTTTCCTATCTCTCTCTATTTCTATCTCTCTGCTATTTTCTTACTTTTTATGTTTAGAACAAGTACTTGAAATCCTTGCTGATACCCGTGAGTCTATCACGAAAATCAAATGATCATAAACGGATTCGATTATCCGATTCTTCTGATAATGATATCACCGATGAAAATTAAACATAAAACCACCAGACCCCCTTCACCCCCTCTTCATTTGTATACAACGAAACATAAATGCATTAAAGTCCCTTTTTTATTTCTATCTCTTTTGTCATTTTGTGAAAAGAAAACTTTTTTTTTTAATCATGATTTGTGTCTGTGAGTGTGGGTTATTCATATATGAAAAAGGAAAGGTGTGTGTGTATGTGTGTAAGCAAAAAAAAAAAAATAACTTGTATAATGTACGTGAAAAATATCTTTTTTTCTCTCTCTATAAAAAAAGTGGTGTGTGTGTGTGTGTGGGGATTATGATATATAACGAAAGAACAAAAAATAACTAGCAAAGGAAAAGGGAGTGTAACTGGGGTATTTGGGTATCATATATATATATGTTTGAAGAAGTAGAGGGTGCTTACTTTTCTAATTGGGTAGCGGCAGCAGCAGCATAAAAGTTAGCCATCATGGCAGCAGCTTGTTGTTCATCCCCTTCTTCCGTCATGTATTTGGCATGCAAAGCAGCCGCTAAACTAGGGCTGATTGAGAACTGGTGGTTGGGTGGCGGTACACCCAAACTGGCTCCAGGAGCAGAATCTACCATCACCATATTAATCTCCTCCATCAACCGTTTATAACCTTGCACATGTTGTAACTTGAGCTTGCACAATAACTGTTTTACGCGTTCAGCAATACGTTGTCTTTCGCGCAAATCAATGTAAGAACTCGACAAAATCTTTTGTACGAGACTCACACCGTGTACTTGGTCATGCAGGATTTCATCCACCACTGTGGTGGTGGGACTAAAGAAGAGTACTTCTAAAATAGACGATCTGGCATCGGGTTCTTGACGTTGGTTGATCAACTTGAGTACGGTCAAGGAAGCCAGTTTGTGTGTACAAAGACGCGCCAAATGAGGCAATAAACGAGGCGCCAAAACGCGGTAACGACCTGGAATACCAGACGTATCGAGAAGCCAAATCAATAAAAGTGCTCCGTTTGCGTTAGTGGCCAAAAGCAAGGCATGTTGCACAAGCGAAGCAGCTACATATTTCTGTTTTTATAACAGCAACAACATCGTGTGAGTTTAGTATACACATATTTTAATAAGAGTTATATTTTTTATTTTTACCTGTTGTCTTTTGGTCACATGAGGACTTTCCAGGGTCGCTCTCACTGCTCGTGCGCCAAAACGGCCTTGTGCAATCTCCCAGCATGAATCGACAATGGCGTCAAAGATAAATTGGTTCCGGTTAGGACCTAGACCTAGACAACATTGCACCACATAATTGCCAAATTGATCTAATAAAAGGGAAGGCACGTAAGGTTTGATATGACCACATACAATCGCGATCTGTGCAGGTAGTTTAGCGGTGTCAATAATCTTTTGTGCGGCCCATGTGCCATTCTTGTGAACACCAATGGAGGCCAAATAAGGTGCTACGGCTTCAAGCATGATGGATTTCGTCATTTCCGAGCATCTTTCAAACAATCTTTGGATGACAGTATTCCCAATATAATCTATATTCATGCATTTCTTAGTATGTGTGTGTGTTGTATATACTATATGTCATTTACCGCTGCAAAGCTCTACAAGCTCATCAACACATTCGACAGCAATGACCTCTAATTCCTTGACGGTGATATGACCTGTATCCAATCGCTTTCGTATGTCTCTTAAACGTGAAATATCTACTTTTCTCGACTGACCTAATTCCGGTGCCGCAGGAATACTATGATAATAACTTGTAGGTAAATGAAGCACTTTTTAAGGGGGCAAGGGCAATTTTAGTATCACAAAACAGAGAGGTGTGGGAGGGCGAGAGGAGCAAGGGGGGTTCAAAAGAAAAGGGGGGCAAAAAGGGTGGAAAATAATTACCGTCAAATATCGGACCATCCGAATCATCTTGTCCAAAATCTTGCATGATTAATTTACGCTCCGTTACAACAGCAGAGAACATGGAAGGGTTTGAAGTGGACATGACTTCCATCATATACATCATCATATGCTGGTCTTCCATTGCAAAGTTGCTTGGAATTGGTGTGTTGACACTGAATTTAGAACTCTCCGAATCAGACGTTTGTTGTTGTTGTTGTTGTTGTTGTTGTGTGACATCTAAGGATGAGCCATCAGGTAATTTAACTGCAGGCGGAACTTTTGCAAATCCAATTCTTACTGTACCAGTACCTGGACCCATGATTTCTCGATTCTGACAAGCTCGCTTGGCTCGCATGGCTTCTTCTTGCGTGTAGAAATTAATGAACCCACAATTCTTGTGGGATAATACCCGAATAGATTCAATCATACCAAATGAAGAAAATATATTGCCTAATGCTTGTTGGCTTGTATTTGTTGGAATATTTCCAACCCCTAAAAAAAAAAAAATTATATCATATTGAGCAAGCTTATTTTAAATAGATGGTAAATAAATAAACAAAAAAAGTAAACATACACAAAGCTCTTGTTGGCCCTTGAACATTTTCATTTGTTGTGGTACTGGTTGCATGAACGGGTAATGGCATGACATTGACAGTCGTATCGGATTTACCAAAACCTACTTTGACAAGATGATGATTGGATAATCGACTTGACATCTTGTTCACCAAGGTGTCTTTGGCTCGCAAGGATTCTTCCGTCGTCGAAAAGTTAATAAAGGCACATTCGCGGTCTGGCAAGATTCGAATACTTTCAATCACACCAAATTTAGAAAAAATCATGTTGAGTTCGTTGGCTCCATACACGTTCAAATCAAGTTGGCCTATCCACAATGATCGTGACGGAATCTGGTTATCTCTTGCTGATGTTGACACCACACTTTCCGTCTCCATGCTATCTAACAAATGTTCATACGACGATGAGGATAAACTTCCTGCATCCTATAAATACAAATAAAGTTTAGAAGCTATAATTAAAAAAAAAAGAAAAAGAAAAAAGGGGCCATTTCAAAAGGGGAGCCAAAAGCGTGTGCGTGTGTGTGTGTGTATATATGTATATATATATATACACTTTTATATATTTATACACAAGCTCTCCCATCAAAAAATAAATAAAAATCATCTTACCCCTGTCCATACACCACTGCCATCGATGGATTGCATATCTTCATTATGAATCGTAGGAGAGTTAGTTGCTGTAGCTGTAGCCTTTCGTTGTCTCGCAATCATCTCTAATAAATCAGCACTACTATTGGAGCTACGCAGGAAAGGTCGATTGAATTGTCTCGTATCCGAATACCAAATCGATCTTTGCTGCTGTTGTTGCTGTTGCTGTTCTTGTTCAACTGCACTGAGAGCACGAGGTCTACTCTGTTGTTGCTGAAGTCTAAGGTTTGCAACCGAGGAACGAAGGTCTTCCCCCCTATAATAGGAAGAAGAAGAAATAGATTCACCTGCATTCATATTCCAGTCATTTTGTTGGTCTTCACAAAGTGTCTGAAGGGAAGAGTAAGAATGGCTGGCATGAATGACCTGTCGCTGAGGATGAGGGTGGAAAGAAGTGCGAGATGAAGAAGTACTCGTAGGAGTATTATCGTCGTTTAGACCTAATGAAGCAAACGTACTTGCGATTGTATTATTATCATCTCCTTTTAATAATTGATCTGTGGTAGGTGTGGTTGGACTTGTCAAGATATCGCCAATCCAATGGTGATGGTGATGACGTTGTTGAGGAGGTAAATTGTTGTTATTGTTATCGTTATCAAATATACCAGATCCAAACGCTCCATGATGCTGCTGATGATGATGATTTGGGTTGATCATAAGTGGCATATTCTTATTATCTTCGGTGTTGACCAACAGATTGTGATTGGTGTTGTAAGGAAATGACGTTGATTGCGTTGGCATGGTTTCTGCACGAGGTCGACGTAATATATTATGATGTTGCGTTGAGCTAGTATCACTGTCATATTCCTCACCTCCTTCAAATAAAAAGGATTGCGTTGTTGTCTTTTTCTTCCATAATAATGAATTATTCTCGGTTACGGGATCACTAGAATATTTAAAAAAATCGCGTAGATGCATAAATTAGAAAATACTCGAAAAACCACATATAAAAAAGAAATTGCGTAATATCTCTTTTATACAAGTATATTTATATCCTCTCTCTCTCTCTTTTTTAAAAAAATAAAATAAAATATTTTACGTTGTTTTAGAAGTTGTGTCTATGGTGGTGGAAGTACTAAGAACCGAAGAAGGAGATCTTGTACCTGAAGTAGTCATGTCTATTCTTCTAATGACAAAACTAGTTTGTTGAATGTCTTATGTATCTCGAGAATATGTGCAAAAATAAAAAAATAAAAATAAAAAAAAAATGTTTAACGAAAGAAAATGAAAAAAAAAAAAAAAAAAAAAAAAAATAGAAGAGGTAAATAATATTTAAATATTAAAGTATATATAAGTTGGAAAAGGAGAAGAAGAAGAAGAAAAAAAAGATGGGTCTTGTCCTAAAAATACATATCATTAAGTTATAATATGAGAAAGCAGGGGCGTTATTTTTATTCGGCGGGGATAGAGTATACATATTTTACGAGTATAGTGTACATATATTGTCAATCAAAAAAAGACAACCCTTCTGTATATAATAGGCCCAGTCGGTAATCATCCCGAATGTTATGTTGTAACACAAAAACTATATCTCTTTTTCTCAGTCCGTCTCCTCACTAATAAAAAACCCTTTTTCATTCATCGCTCTATTAAATCTGATATTATCCTTTCTTTTTATACACACACATATATATATATATATATATGTGTGTGTGTCTTTTTCATATAAACAGTTTTTATTTTTGAGGTCTTTCCATGTTTTGATTCTCCAAAATTAAAGGAGCTGTAAAAAAGCAAGCAATATAATTTCATGTCAAGCAATATTTTAGCCCAATCATATTGTAATTGTAGGTTACACTCACAGGTTGTTTTCGCATACAGTGGTATCACTTTAAATTCAGACACATACCTTTTTTTTTTTTTCATACAATGGCAAAAAAGAATACAGACTCTGAAGATACTAAACTAGGCACACACCTTTAAAGCATAATATATTGGTTTCTGGTCGCTTCAAAGTTAGGTAATATCAAATATACAAGATTGGATACACACATATCTGTTATTAACTTTGATAGAATCACTGATGTCACTCTTAAAAATGCTGTTAATCATCTCTTTACCTCTTTGTTAAATATTTACGCACTAAAGTAGATTTTTTAAGAATAATACTGATTAAACCCTCTGATTCTGGCTTTTATTGGAAACCGGCATACATACCAAGACTTAATAGTCTTGTGCCAACTACTAATACAATTGTCACACACACTTTTGCGTTGACAGAATTTATTTTTGTTAGTGGATCGCAAAAATATGAATCCTTTGACCTTCAAAAATATGTTCTAAAAAAAATTAATTATAGCACTCGTGCAATAAAGCAGATCCACTTTTTCCAAAGAGCCCAAAATAAAAAGAGCTGAGAGACCTAATTGCGTTAAGTAAAAAAGCATTCACGTGCTATCCATTAGAAAAACTAATGTACCTTGTTATATGATAATCTTCACCATTTAGTCCCTGCAAGTAACCATTTATTATACTATCCAACCAGAGATCACATCTGACTAAAATGATTAAATGGACCAAAGTAGGAAATGTATCGTGCAAGGCTACGAAGGATCAAGACCAATAGGGTTCCGAGGCTTTATACAGACTGATGGTGTAGGAGTTTCGGTATAAAAACAAAATAAAGAATCGATAAAAGGGGGTTTGATAGGTATACGCATAAAAGATGATGAGGCTTTTTGATATATACACACATTTCCAACAAAAGAGCTTTAAAATGCCATCGAAAATTATGGCTTTATAGATACTAGCTCCTCATGTCATTCCAAAAAGCATACCTTCATCAGATTGATTATGGGTTTTTTTTTTTTTTTTTTTTTTACCAAATTGACTTATTTGAGGTCATTTTCATGTGATAATACATTTAGTGTCATAGCATGCCTTCGAACCAAAAGAGAAGAAAGACTGCTGGTTCGGGTGCTGAGGAGAGCGTCCCAAAAGGGGTAAATTAAAAAAGAGCATTGATGGGATGATAATATTACCGAATTTATCTCTAAATGATACACGAAAACTGTTAACTAATGGAAAAAAGTTCTCATATGCTCATAGTAGATGTTACTCGAGATAATAGGGAATAACAAAGAAATCAGTGCATGATTTAGTGACTTACTCTTACACAGACGACAGATAACGAGAAGGCAGACATAGTTCATTGAGTGTTTTGATGGGGATAGTCAAATTATTTTCGGATAGCTTTAACTTTTCGCTTGCTAAGCGTATTCTGCACCTTTGACACCTTCTCATGATCTATTTAACATGTGCGGAACAAAGAATTAGCAGGAAAAATATTTACAGTCACAATTAGCCATCTATCCGGGTTTGCAATGCAAGTGTTCAAATACTCTTTCCGGATGGTGATGCATGCTAACTATACGCTTCTATTTTATGCTTTCTGAAACGACCATGATTCCGCCTGGAAGATTGTTAACTGGTAAAGTAAGCCAATGATGCAGATGGATTGGATTTGCAAACCTTTGTCCAAAAAAGGAAAAGCAGAGGTTTTTATTTTACAGCTACTACTCTTTTGCAATGTCCCTGATTTTTGTATTCTTAAAATGCGAAACACTGAACCATACACTATTTATCATATGACCCAATGTGACAATTTCACACACAGCAAAAAAAATAAAATAAATAAAAACCCTTTTTCCCCCCTTCCTTTTTTTTTTTTTTTCTTTTGAAAAAAGATAAATAAAAATCCAACCAAGAAAAACACCCAGTCGGGTCTGTGAGGCTGTTTCTAAAAAAAATAACAAAATTAAAAAAAAAAAAAAAAAAAAAAGATGGGCCTTACATATCGCACTTATATTGAAAGCGAATCACCAGTGTATGGATGCTTCAAATGTAAAGCACATTTATCAACCGCAGAAGCAATTGTATCCAGGGTAAAAGCTTATAATAATGAAGAGGAGATGTTGGGTTGTATGATGTTCACTTCTTTTTTAAATAGAATTTTCACGGACAACATGGAACAGCATTTTTATTCGATACAGTGTAAATATACAGATACAACAATGAAAAATGATAAGTTTAACTAAATGAATAAAACAGAGTAAATTTAAAATTTGATGAAGCTGAAGATAGGGAAATGGTGACGGGATTACACAAAGTAAAGGATATCTCTTGCATACAATGTTCAACTGTCCTTGGCTGGGTTTACGTTGGTCTTCGAATTCGTTATGCTTATCTTGCGCTTTGTTGTTCTAATCTGTTCATTTTTCTCTAATTATAGATCAAGGCATACAATGAAGAAAACAAGTATAAGGAAGGGAAATTTGTAATGGAAAAGAAGCTTTTATTCGACTTTACAACAAGGAAACAGCTACAATAAATTGGGATTAGTTTTTATGTGTTCTTTCACTTATAAATAAAACACCATCTTCATCCAGATGATTGTCATGTATGTACGCCTATTAACCTTGAGTAGGCCCCTTTCATAATCTACCAGCCAGAGATTGAAAATTATAATAAAGACGAGGCAAGCTTAAAAAAAGCCTGGTGTAACGCTGAAGTGATACAAAAACCTCGTTGATACTTGACAACCAATTAGACAATGCAATTCATCTCACACATTCTAAATCAGCAAGATAAAATTGTAGATAGACACTCTACCTCTATTGAAGAAATGGATAAATGTGATGGAAAATTATGGTCATGCTGAAAATACCGTCATTAATATTGCCAATTAGGATAACAAGGCTGATAACGAGTAGGCAGATAAAGAAAATAGTACGTACGAAGATAAAAACTTTCAGGTGATTTAAATAAGTATGTAATATGCTTATATAACCTGTTTGCAAAAAGAAGTAGTAGTGTCTGAAGTCACGAAAATGACAGGTATCGCTTGTAGCACAGACTGTAAGAAATATGTATAGCTTTAACGTGCCGCCAAGATTAAACCATTTTTTTTTTTTCGGAACGTTGGTCTTGGGTGGAGGTTTTTCGTAGTTGTTGCTGATAAGCGTACCCGTTTAAGATAACTTATAAGTACAGCCATAAACCGAGAAAAAGTGTAGCATTCGATGTTTAAATGATAGTATTTTTAAAAAAACAAGTTTTAAAAGAGTTTCATTCGCGGTCCAGATTATACTTGGGGCTTTTTGCAGATATTTCTATTATAAGTAAAGGCTCGAACAACATGGCTGATTAAGTAAACAATTATATTATCCTGACATAAGCTAGCCAATATTTTATCATTCTATAAATAAAACACTTTTTTCTTCCCTTCTCATTTTTTTTTTGTTTTGTTTGTATTCAAGCATAGCGATATCTTTTTACAGGAGAGCAATGAATATCATGAAAAGGTTAGTTAAAAAAATGTAAGTCTTTAATATAGAAATATTCTTCAGGAAAAAGAAAGTTTTCCTTCGCCACTGAAGATGGTAAAGAAAATGCAATTTTTATAACAAGCAATGTTATGCTCTCACTACCCTTGCTGTCACCAGGACTCCCACAAAATCAGCCAGAAATCTCCGCTGCTATAATGAAGTCTCTGTCATCTCTCATCACCATTGTCTATCAGGATAAACCCCGACCATTGTTTCCCTGAAAACGTATATGCATGCCCACGCATTCATCAAGGAAGCTCTGCGGCGGACATACAAAGAATTACTTCCCTGGCCGTGAAAATACCAATAAAATGAGCCATAGGTCATTATGAGCGCGGGTTCATAGTAGTAATTATATTTGTACGGGTCTCCTAGGGACAGCCAAATTTTCTTAGGGACAGCCATTTTTCTTAGGGACAGCCATTTTTCTTAGGGACAGCCAGGGTGCGCGTAGTCGTAATGTTGGGATTATGATACTTTTATAGACATCAAGAGGTCAATATAACTTAACAACTTGAAATGTATACACATTTATTACAACCAGCATAGTTTGAACCAGTATATGTGTTTTACAGCTCACTTTCAGCTTCTCGTTTAGACTTTACCTTAATATTTCTGCGTAAGATTAAGATCAAACGAGCTCAAAGGCGAAAGAGTGATGATAGAATTGTCAAAATAAGTATAAATCGTTTAATATACATTTATTCGTAATTGTTATATTGTTTTTGATTGTATATCCTTGTTCCCGGGTCTACAGAACATCCAAATCACAGATCTTACGTTGCGACTACGTACACTTTGGCTGTCCCTAAGGAAAATTCGGCTGTCCCTAAGAAAAGCGATATTCGTATCAACTGATTTCGCCAGGCAAAAAAAAAAGGGGGTTAGCCGAAAATATGTCCATCAATTTGAAAAGAACTTTTTGGATTGATCTTTTCTAAGCACTTGGTGATCAAAAACGACTATTAAGCCACAAATGATATGAGGTTTTCTCCCAGAAGTATACCAGAATCAGTGCAGATATTTATTATTTGATGTAAACTTGGTTATGTCAGCTTCGTTGATGGTATGGGGTACGATCTTAATTATGTAGAACGTTTCGTGACGGAATTGTCTCGATCGTGGCCATTTAGAGTCTAATCACAGCTGTTAATAGTAGATTCACTGATATTTACAGTCTGATCGACCGATAAAAGAAAATATTCATCATATTGGTGGCTATTTGTTTATTACGATTCTAAACTCTGACAACATCCAAAACCTGGATGCAAGCTTGGACACAATTAAGAAATCTTTAGCTGTTGGAATTCAGCTTGTCAAAAACAACTATGACTTTTCCAAGGGTTTCATTTTATGAAGACGGAAGTGGCTACATGTATGAATAAATAAAAAGTTACAATCTTGCGACTGCTTATGACAATCGAACAAGGTGGCTACGAGCTTTTGATTTGATGCCAAACTTGAGGAATGTTTTGAAAAGTCATGATGTAATTTATGAAAGGCTCAAGGCCGAACACGATGGATTGGTTGAAGTGGACGGTCAGACACAAGCTTGATTGTACAAACAGTTAAAGCAGTTAAAATTACGGCTAGCGTGGGCTATCTCACCCTCTCCCTTTCATTCTAGAGTGATTGCGTCTAGAGCCAAGTAGAAATGATTCGTGAAGCCACCTCCTATTATCAGCATAAAATTTCCCGCAGATAAACTTATTACATATCAATCAAAGGATTTGTAAACAAAATAAGATATAAATAAAAGTAGCAGATCTAGAGGTTGTCATATATATCGCTCAAACTGACTACCTTTTTTTTTCTACGTGTTTTTTATGCTTTTTTGATAGATAAATATAAAACAGACGTAAGTTTGGATATTGTCTCCAAATGTACGTCAAAAAGACAGATAAATTTTGAACATATCGGATTCTGACGAAAGAGCATCCCCAAAAAATACTTGGCCAAAGTGCAGTTGGTCAAAAGCGCTTTTTAAATTAGTCAGATCAATACCAATTTCTTTTTTTGCTTCTGACCAATAAAGTCAAAATCCTGTAAGTAAAATCGTTAGTGACTCGCAAGTGACATCACTGTAATTTCGAAAAATTTTCATTTTTCTAAAGACTATATCGAAGTCTCAAAAACCAGCTTCTTTTTCAGTTAACGTAACTTTTTGCACATTTTACAGTAAGTCATCACTTGTCAATTAAAAACCTTTGCTTTAATGGTTTAAAAAATTATAAAAAAAAAAAAAAAGTCTAACACAAACAAAAATAGTCATGCCTCCCAAGAAGGTTGTCAAGGAAGAAAAGGCCATGCTTGGTCGTCCCTCTAACAATTTGAAGATTGGTGTCGTCGGTCTTCCTAACGTTGGTAAGTCTACTTTCTTCAACGCCCTTACCAACGCTTCTGCTGCCGCTGAGAACTATCCTTTCTGTACCATTGGTATGTATTTAAAAGAGTTAATATAGTTTATCACTTCAAAAATTGACATAATTACTTTTTAGATCCTGAGGAGTCTCGTGTTGCTGTCCCTGATTCTCGTTTCGATTGGTTAGTTACCCACACCAAGCCTAACAAGGTCATCCCTGCTTTCGTAAGTATTTTGTAATAGAGATTTTTTTGTGGAAAGAGAAAAAAGACATAGAGAGAGAGTGTGTGTGTGTGTCTGTGTATGTGTGTGTCAATGCGATCTAGAAATAAAAAGCTAATCCTCCGAATAGTTGACTGTCATTGATATTGCTGGTCTCGTTAAGGGTGCTGCCTCCGGTGCTGGTTTAGGTAACGCTTTCTTGTCTCACATTAAGGCTGTCGATGCCATTTTCCATGTTGTTCGTGCTTTCGATGAACCCGATGTCATTCACGTTGAAGGTGAATTAGATCCTCTTCGTGATTTAGAAATTATTCGTGAGGAATTACGTTTGAAGGATATTGAATTCATTAGCAGACAAGCTACTGAATTAGCCAACGCCGCCCGTCGTATCGGTAACGGTGGTAATGCTCAAGATAAGGCAAAGAAGGAGGAAGCCGCTACTGTCCAAAAGGTCCTTGAATGGGTTCAAGCTGGTAATGATGTTCGTCATGGTACTTGGACCAACAAGGAAATCGAAGTCATCAACGGTCTCCATCTCATCACCGCCAAGCCTGTTATCTACCTTGCTAACTTGTCCGAAAAGGATTATATTCGTAAGAAGAACAAGTGGCTCGCTAAGATCAAAGCTTGGATTGATGCTAACTCTGCTGGTGATCTTATGATCCCTTACTCCGGTGCCTATGAATCTCGTCTTACTGCTGCTTCTCCCGAAGAAAAGGCTGAGATCGAGAAAGAGACTGGTGCTGTTTCCGTCTTGCCCAAGATTATTGTTCAAGGTTACAACTCTCTCCAATTATGTTACTACTTCACTGCTGGTCCTCAAGAAGTCAGAGCTTGGACTATCCGTAAGAACACAAAGGCTCCTCAAGCCGCTGGTGTCATTCACTCCGATTTCGAAAGAGGTTTCATTATGGCTGAAGTCATGAAGTATAACGATTTGCATGAATTAGGTACCGAAGCTGCTGTCAAGGCTGCCGGTAAATATATGCAAAAGGGTAAGGATTACGTTGTTGAAGATGGTGATATTATCTTCTTCAAGTTCAACGTCACCGCCACTGCTGCTCCCAAGAAGAAGTAGATTTTATTCCTTAAATTATAATGTTATAAAAAATATATTAGTTTTTTTTTCTTTCGTTTTTTGTTCAGTTATGTCTTCAACTCTGGTAGAATTTTACAGAATGCACATAATATCATGATCTACTGGATAACCATGACATCACTTTCTTTGGAAGCAATATTTGTTCGTAACTGTCAAAAAACATGCAAGGTTGTTTAGTTTGTTCTAAACAAAAGACCATTATGATTCCTGAAAAAGTATAGCTTAGTTTTACTCCCACGATGATAACTATCAATCTTAATGAACTGAAAGGCGAGACTTTTTCGTGCGCATAGTACTATTTTTTAATACAACTTCGTCACTGTACATGATAATTTGATAGTTAAAGACTACGGTATGTTATTTCAAAGACTTTAATCTATAACGGCTTAGTAGCATTATTTTCAAATGACAAGTTGTAGTACGCAAAAGAAGCATGACATGAAAAACAAAATAAAACTAAGGCAGACATTTTCCCTAAAATTGCGAATGTTTAATTTTTTAAATACCACGTTTATTATAATAACTAGGCAGTGTCACCGAACAAATCAGTGAAATAATTTGGATGCTTGCTGTATGTGTGATGTTACCTTGAATTTTCGTGATAATCTCAATACTACCAAACAAACTTGTTCTCTGATTCGGGATGGTTTCACAAGATGTAATAAAAAAACCTGAGCACTTTTGGCTTAAGGTCCTTAAAAGTACCTATGTCTGGATCCTTAGTGAATTTTAAATTCACTTCAGGAAAAGGCATAGATGCAACAAACACAGCATTTGATTTTTGATGAGAGGATTTAGTGAAAATGCCGTTCGTGTAATACAATGGTTATACAGGGTATGGGGGTTACAGCATATCTCTAGATCAGAAAATTACCACAACGGTACAAAACGGTCGTTTTAATATTAAAACATCTAGTGCAATATCCAATAAAATTGAAATATTTAACTACTCATTTAATATTGTGTTATACAGAGAACTCCAGGATTTAACAAACATTCAACAAAAATTTAAAATTTCTTGCTTGTATGTATGTTTCGTCTCACCTTCACCTACACTGAAAGTGCCTCAGAGTCTTGCTGACTAGACGAGGTGTTGCTCAGCATGCATTGCGATAGGTCATATGAAGTTTACCAAGGAATTACATTGTCCTACTTCTCTATTGTACCACATTAGCGCGACGGCAGGCTAAGCAGTGTACAATATCCCTAGTATATAAAATTAAGTGACATTTCCTGTTTATTTATAATTTACTTTTTTTTATCATTCATTCTTTTATCTTTTCTCTTTTTCTTTAGTTCCTTTACCACAAATGTACAGCTATTTGGAGTTTGGATATTTAGGCCCACTAGTCATATATTCTTTTTTAACACTTGAAATATGTTTCTGCTTATTCAAGGGTACAGTATACCGATCGCTAATCACATATACTGCTTTTTTTGCTGCTCTGTCTGCATTAATATGTGCTATTATAAATGCTGCGGTAAAAGAAGATATCGACCGTATAGTGAGCACTAGGGCCGCTGTATCCGTCTTTTCAATAATATATACACACGTTGCATTTGTACCCGGATTAATTGGCTTCTATCGTATATCCAAGCAAAAAGGCAGTAGGTTCGGCACTGCGATTGCTACTATCGGTTGTCTCTGGGCTTTCATCTTGGTTATTATAGGCATTGTATATAACGTTATGATTGAAAAAAATGGTGGGTTTGATTCTATCGGTTCATACTATCTTATAGTCTTTGGACACGTTGCGCTTGCCGTTATACTCGCAATACTTTTAGCGCTTAACCATACACTTTTACATGGAAAAGCAAAAATTAGCTTGGTTGCTTACACCATGCTTTTTATATTGTTCGAAATTTGCTATTTCATTGAAATTTTTGCCATTCAAACAGTACTCGCTTTATTCGTTGTCTCACTTATTTTCAACGACCTTGCATCAGCTATTGCTCTTATGCTTTCGGTTTCGTACGGCCATCTTTGGATAACACAAAACACTTTGGGTGACAAAGTCGAGATTCCCTCTGAAGACAATGATTACCAGCATAACTAGTTTTTTTTTTTTTTTTTTTTAAAAAAAAAAAATCATATAAAGCTCTTCCATAGTGCAATAGCTTTATATATGATTATCCCTTAACAAGACAACTTTTCATTAATAAATATACTTAATACATATTCTAATAATTCAATAAAAGGGTGTTCAATTTGAATAATGCTAGTTCTGAGAGATGGGAGGTGGGTCTGAAAGACCCAAACTTTAAATGCTCAGGTATATAATTCTATTATTCCTGATTCGCTTTTCCTAATATCGTATTATACGTTTATATGGCTTCTATTAATTTTTGAAGTCGGATATCAGTAATTGTCAAACCATATACGGATAGTATAAAGAAAGGCGCACATTTTGACACCAAAGCTTGATTTTTGGATGTTCTGGCCTGGTTCCGATCACGTTTTCCAACTTTTAGTTTGCTGTTTTCTTCACTTGAGGTGTGACAAATTGCAACTTGGAACGGCCCATTATAAAATACTTTTCTTCATGCTTTTATCAAGTAGTTAACCGAACATTTTTTTTTAAATATAAGGCACGTATACATATAATTAAAAAAGCCTCTACAAAGAAATTCGACAATAAGCTGGAACCCCTTTCTGTACCAAAAATAATAACACAAGTAGGATATGATGTGTCAGGAAATGGCCAAATCACGTAAGCAATTGAGGTTACTGAATATTACATATCAAGTTTTCTATAAACGTCGCACATGGATTTCCTAAAAACAAAGAGTAAACACATTTTTTTTGCACCCAAATAAGTCTATCTATACTTTAATACGGTGGAGCGCTAATCTTGGAACATAATCAAGGATGACTTACATATTTATCGCCTTTAAAGAAACATTCGGTAAAAAAACAAAAACGATTAAAAAAAATTTTTTTTCTTCATAATTTATGGTAGATACAGTAGAATTAGTGGCTCGCAATAACTAACAGAAATGTTTTTTCTAATCCACGTTTTTTTTACAGGACATAACAGGCGGGGGAAAGTCCAATTTGGAGAAGTCGAGTTTTTAAACTACGTCAAGAAAGATCATTTCTGGACCAAATTCTAATTCTCGCTCTCATGTCTTTTTTTAATAATTTCGTCGGCTCCATCAATTCAGTTGTCGATTCGGTTGTGGACACTTATTCTACTGCAAAAACCTTTCCGAATACTATTATAAAAGTTAATGGAAGCTACTACACAATTACAAAGCTACTAGGCGAAGGGTACGACATAAATAAGTTCAATGATTATGCTTTTTAGACTAACAACGTTTTGAAGTGGTTTCTCATTTGTTTATTTGGCTGAAGATGAGAAGAAACAATTGTACGCAATCAAAACGATTCGATGTAAAATGGGTAAAGAAGTTGCTGAAAACGCTATAAAGGAGGCTATCATGACCGACCGATTTCAGCACCAGAATATTATCAAGATTGTGGTAAATTAAGTAATCGGGTGGTTAAAATATTTTTTGACAATATGTACATAGGATATGTGTATGATTAAAGAGGAGGATGGAAGCAAGACGATCTATATCATCATGCCTTTTTATAAGGTAATCAGTAGATAAATGCCGCACATGGATAATCTCTAACCTGCTTTTTTAATAATATCAAAGCGAGGAAACATCCAAGATTTAATCGAAAGGAACAACCAACAAGGGAAAAGTTTGCCAGAAAAGCTCATATTGACTTTATTTCGAGATATTTGCATAAGTATTCAGGTCTTGGCTGAGTATAGGAACAGAGCTGGTGAACATATTCCTTGGGCACATAGAGATATTAAACCTGCGTACGTAAACTTGCATAATTCCTGTTCTACACTATACTTACAAATACTTGATTTTTCTTTTAGTAATGTACTATTGTCGGATGATGGAAAATTACCTATCTTGATGGATTTTGGATCTGCGAGACCAGCAAGAGTAGAAATTACAGATCGAAAGATTGCAATGAAACAACAGGATGACGCTGCGGAGAATTGCTCGATGCCTTATAGAGCACCAGAATTATTTGAAGTAAAACCTGACACTGTTTTGGATGAAAAAGTGGATGTGTGGTCATTGGGATGCACTTTATTTGCTATGGCATACGGAGAATCTCCATTCGAAATGACTATAAACCAACAGGGCGGTACAATGGCCTTAGCCGTTTTAAATAGACAATTTAGATTTCCAGCTGGTAAAATTTATTCGAAAACATTCCAGGACTTTATTTCTTGGATGCTGAAAACAGATCCTAAAGCAAGACCTAATATCCAGGCAGTGATCAAAGCCGTTAACAGAATGCTATCCTCATAAAAAAAAAAAAAAATGGCCCTTTTACAGTTATTACTATTTAATCTTTAATAAAAATTATCTAATTTAAAATTTTAGGGACAGGACCTCCTCCATTTGTATCCACAGTCAATCTTCCAGATTCATTAGATACACTTTCAGCAATTCCGACGTTAAAGCCGCTGTAATGAAAAATCAAATAGAAAGATCTGAAAAATGGACCTCCGAGGTATACATTTTGACTGTCTGATCCACCAGCTATGGCAGTGTAACAGCCACCATTTGCGCCTTCAAACTTGTATATGTACTGACTCGGGGGAATGTGTGCTTTTACACCTATCCCGAATTGTATTGTTAACCATGGGGCTGTCTCATAAAAGGAACAGGGTATAGTATAGACATTGAGATTAGCATTGTAAACAGCACCGAGAGCGCTGTTCATTTTATCTGCAGTGGCTGAAGGCACAGTTAAAACTGGACTACTTGAGTCGATCTTGCCGTATGCCCCAGATGGAAAAGAAAACTGAGGGTTACTTTGATAAGTTGCATTCATGTCGAGAAACTGAAATCCTGTAACCGGTATCTTCCAAAATGGCGATCGGAATCCCATAAGCGGGATCAATGGTAATTCATATACAGGACCTTTATAAAATGATTTATCGACACCTGTAATTCAGTGTTAAAATATATCTTTATAAAACTTATATTGAAAGTTTACCAAGGATGAAAAAAGATGATGATAAAACGCTATCAATAAGAGGACCTCGCTTACGAAAACCGGAAGATCCGGACGAGGCAGCCCCGACAGAATAGCGGGTATCTCCGGCTAAAGTTTGTATTAATATAAAGTCAAATAAGCTATATGATTTACTAACATGCACGTTTGCTTCTGAAAACTCCTGAAAATGGATTGGGGATAGGCGCAACATCGGATATGTCAAAGTTGTATTTTGTCTTGCTCCAATCGATACTACCGAAATCACCCATACCTAGCCTGGCATCTAATCACAGAGTGTTAAGGGTTAAAGTTTAATATCTTTCCCTTTTCTTTTCTTTTTTACGTTACTTGCAGGAGCTAGGTATCCTTTAGGGTAATCTACCTGGTAGGCTTCTGCAACAAGATGACGGGGAATAGTGAATTTTCCATCAAATGTAACGGCATCCTAGATTTTTATTTTTAGATGCAACGTCCTGTTTTGGTTATATCGACTCACTCACTAATTCAGGTTTCAATTGTACATGACTTCCATCTAAGTATGAAATATCCACCCTAAGTGGAAATTTAAAATTCGTAGAGGACGCTTCAGGATGGTACTTTTGGCTACTCGATACAGCTTTACAAGCCGTTGAGTTACACTTTTCGGACATAACCCATGATACGGGTGATGAAGTATCAAATATTCCTACAAACTGCTGTGGCGGTGTGCCTATGGAAAATGGCAAGGTTGGCTTCATTATACTTTGTTAATATAACATATCGAGATCTTAATTCATTAGTATCTTACAACTCCATGGACATATGTTAATTGAATTCTTGGGACTTGGTATCCGTTTGTGTCAAAACCCGGAAATATCTCGTCTTTGATTGAGGGAAATGATGGTAATGATGGGAAAGTGATAGCGATTATAGGCTTTATAAGTAAGTGTCCAAGTAAAATAGAAGTGAAGTAATGGGAACAGTACATTTTTGTTTATTGTCAGAATTGAAAGAAAAAGAGAAACAATAAGAAGTGCGAAGAAGGAGGGGGTACTGAAAAGATAAACTTCTCTAAAAGCGTGTAAACTATATTGCGCCAGAACATACTAATTAGGGAAGAACACTTGTTATTTTCATACTCTTTTTCGAAGTTTTTGAAATCTCAAATGAACACTCCCTGTTTTACATTTCTCTCCTTGATAAGCAAAAGTTTATTTTACTCCTATTGTAAAAGGAGATCGGCGGCAATGTAATGAGATTCAATAAGAGCAGAACATTTTAATCGTACTTCAATTGGTATATGAATTATAATGGTTTATGAAGATTGGTATCATTTTTTTAAAATGGTAAATGGCGTAATAGTAAAAGACATAAGTCAATTTACTCTGTAAGGCGAATTATTAGTAAGAGAAAAATCTGTAATGTCATTTGCTGTCATATCCAAAATTGTACTCGGATAGCTTATGTCTTGCTGAGTGACTACGACAGAAGATTTTGATACATTGATTTCAGGATCAGTGGTATCTCCTAAGATTAAACTTGAATCCGCGCTTGGATGCTGCTCCAGTAGCACATGATTATGTGCAGGGTCTGGATCTTCTTCTATGGCACTTGTCAAAGAACCGTGGCAGTCGCTGCTCAAGTTATTATTTTGTTGAGGGCGAAGGATTCGTGTTTTTAGTTGTCGTATCGTTTTTGTAATGTCGGTATCGTATCCAATCATTAATATTAAAAATATACTGCTGATTGGCCAAATAACAAGAACATTTGCAGGATCACTATTGTCCTATGTTACACATTTGGGTAAGTTTCGCATGTCTAAATTAGTCAATAAACTTACGACAAAAAGATATACAGTGCATATAAGATTAATGATAGACAGAATAAACGTTCTGAAAGCATTCGTTAAAACCACCGAAACATATAAACTCATATTTCCTTCAACGCCCATCAAATTTGAACGTCTAATGTGCGAAGTTAAAATAATTGAAACTGTAGCAGTGACATACATATCCATTGTAAAATCGAACAATGTGTATGCGGCTGCAATCTGAAAATAATCATAAAAATTAGCTTGGCTACATTATCTAGAATTCATAAAATTTCATGTCACCTCATGTTTATCTTTAAATACGCATATTCCCGTCACAGGTGCTATCCATACATGAGCCCATACCGTGTCTAATACTGCAAGAACAAATCTTGTAACTACAACAGCTATATGAAACGCAATAGCGACTACTCTATACTGAGATGGAACTAATACCATAACACGCAGTAAGAGTATACATAAACCAGCTATGCAGCCAACATGAAAAAAACTATTTCCGACTCTTCCAGCGAGCCTACAGTTATTACCAAGGGTACTGCAGTTACGTGTGAGTTAAATAATAGTTTCAATAAATACAAACATACTCTGAATTGAATGATGAGAATATTGCGCTTTTGACGGCCATGCCAATTCCTAAAGCTACTTTTAAACTTTGGACTTTCCAGTTTTTGTACTTTCTGAAGCTGTATATATTCCGAAAGATGAGCTCTACCGACAGCGTTATGACAGCTCCTTCCAATATCAGCTCTCCTAATTGTATCGGTGATACAGATCGTTCCATAAATGAATTATATTTGCTGAAAAGGAAAAAAAAAAAATTAAAGAAGAAAAAGAGCATAAATGATAATTGTTTCAGTAATATGAAACTTTTATGTAATTGACAGAAGTTGAGATCAACCAATTATAATCTTGAGCAAAATTGAACTGCTTTTACTCACCTTTCATTTTGAAAGCTATTGATCATTTAGACTTTCGAAATGCTGTGTATCCGCTGTCTTATTTTAGACATAATAAAGAATGTGTGAGTGCTGAGAGTGTTATTTAGAGAAGGATGTTTAATCCAAAGCGTATCTTTTACTAAATATATAAAGTACATCTCCAATAGGCAGTTTCCACTTTTCTTCATTATTCATAGTTATTGAAAGACATAATTTATCAGCATTTGCCATGCTGTTATATCATGTAGTCTACAAGATTGTCAAGCTTCTCAAATTATGTTTGATGGCAGTTGCAAGCATAGTTACGCTTTTTGAAAAAAAAAAGTAGCCCTGTTAAAAACCATAAGAGATAGACGAACCTCTGGTATCATGTTGCTCACTTGGATGAGTTATAGAATCGCGACACAACTTCACCAAACTTTAGTTCTATATTGTAAAGTGTTAAGGTATTAAGGCATCCTATGAATAATTTCAAAAAGGTTCAAATGTCTGTATTAACGCTCCGCTAAACACTTTCACTAATCAATCATCTATGCACCTCAATTGATTTTTGAAAATAGGTAGCATGGTATTAAGAATAGATTGATCTATAAATTTTATTGCTAGTACTTGACAGACACAAACATTAATTTTTTCCTTTAAAAGCCGCAGATAAATAGTTTAATGAAACGGTGGGCTTGTAGGCAAAAAACGTACAGTCGTTAATATTTTTTTCCATGCATTTATGCAGTAAATAAACTACCAACTCATTGCTTATACGAGAGGCGTGTAGAAAAGAGTGAAAAGGGTGGGTTCAATATCTTTTAGATACTACTTATCATTGTTGCCTTTATAAGAGAGTTGCAATTAGAAAATAGATGATAAGGAGGTGTAAGTTAATTTTAACCCATTTCGCTCGGATGAGCAGCAAACAATCTTCCCCTACATATAAGCAAAACATGGTCTGATTGCGAAATAGGCTACTTGAGTTTGTTACGTTCTTAGCTTTAAATATGTCAACAGTCAAACTTTTAGTAAAAGCATTCACGTTATTGAGCCCCATTAAGATTAAACTTTTCTTGGTGGCTATGATTGCTCCTTTTTGTATACAAGATTACTTCACATCAACAAAAAAAAAAAAAGAAAAGAAAAGAATGTATACTTCTAATGTCAAAAAGATGTATGTTGTCTATTATTAGGATAAAAGCATTGTATTATATCTTTGATAGGATCCTTGCTCTCCGCATTTCTTCTTATACTAAGGGTTTGGAAAATTTATGATGAGCATATAAGTCTTAATTATTATGGTCAAGTCAAAGGAAAAAAGAGAAAAAAATATATAATTTATTTATTTTTTATGATAAAAACTATGCTAATAAGTGCTTCTCCTAGTTCCCAACATAAAATAGCTGGTTAACAGGCCAGACCACGAGAAGGTGGAAGCACATCCTGACCCAAAAAATAAATGTTTCCGATAAACCATCTTCAATACAGAACCTGATTATCCTACATGCTACCTACCCACAATGCGCAACATAAGAATCATCAGGACCAAATACCCCCTACACCATGTTGGGGTGGTGCTTTTTACC
>JAEPRD010000091.1:41034-122183 GCA_016758985.1 Mucor saturninus
GTGCTTCTCCTAGTTCCCAACATAAAATAGCTGGTTAACAGGCCAGACCACGAGAAGGTGGAAGCACATCCTGAACCAAAAAATAAATATGTTTCCGATAAACCATCTTCAATACAGAACCTGATTATCCTACATGCTACCTACCCACAATGCGCAACATAAGGATCATCAGGACCAAATACCCCCTACACCATGTTGGGGTGGTGCTTTTTACCCTGGCAGCTGAATCGTAGCAGCCGCACCTGGACGAGTAATTGGCTTTAAGGTTAACATTCCGTGTAGATGAGGTAACTGTCCAACAGGCGGCCAATCTATGGCTGCCTATAGAATGCAATATCTCTAGCGTAGACGTAAACAAGGCAGTACTTACAAGATGCATTCGGGCACTAAACTTCCTACTGTCATCAGATCCCGACCAAAGATAACAACCCACACCAACTCCAATGACTAAGAACGTATCGACTGGCTTCAAACGGCTACGACCATCCACCGTCTAGTAATATGCTCCTAAATCCACCCTCCACCAAGCAACCGGGTGTGGCACTAGTTTTAGTAAGAAGTTCCAGGAACATAGAGGGCGACAAGCCCCAGTCAGATTGTTGTACCGAATCCGAATGAAGCGATACAGGCAACAGCCGAGACCATTGCCTAGCGACTTTGACAACCAGCAGACTCCTCAATGTAATCTTATTAGGGATTACTACGGCCTTTGGAACACTGCCCGATCTGTAATGTAGTGAACAGGTTTAACGGAAACGAACAGAGACGAGAGTGTCTTCCTTGTGCTGAAGCCATGCTAACATCTCTGTTCTAATCTAATGAGAAGATAAAAAGATAAAGAGCGTTTTTTTCGCAGCAGTCTACCTTTTTTTTTCTTTTGTTTATTTTGTTGATTTTGTCTAGGCTACTTTTACAAACTTAATTTTTTTTTTACTACTTTTTGGACATATGTATTATCCTTTGAATAATCCGTCAAATTCTCATCATATCTGTGTGCGTATCATGGTTACTTTCTTCATTGGTTGTCGAGAAAATGAGCATTAAAGTTTTACTTTTGTATGCGAAATGTTCTTTTTGTGTAACGGATAAAAACAATATTTTAAGTTATTTTTTTTAAGTGCATGGCTGTCAAAAAAAGCTTGTCTGAATGTGCATCGTGCCAGAATGTACAAATCAAGGGTTTAGTCTATACGCATTAATAAATTGAAAAGTGCAAGTTCGACATTGGCTGTTTATGTCTTGTAGAGTCATGAGTATAATTTTTTTTACACGAAGACATGTTATTTGAGAATCAGGTATTCTTTGGCTCTTGGCTTGCACTCTTATTATTAAAACATGTCTTGAAGGATTCAAGTGAAAAATTTTAGAAATCACCAAGCACTTCTGTGCACGCTGGAGCTTTGATATCTTTATACCCACATACTTCAAAAGTGCATTAAGGCATGAAGATGCATGTCAGCTGTATACTCATTCATGTTGTTTACCGATGAAAAGGTTGCTTTACTTGAAATGTTGCTCTTCAGTTGAAGCTTACCCTGGACCAACTCTATGCAAAAGAAAGCCTTTTATTGAGGACACAAGCAAGGAGCTAAAGCCTCAACGAGCCGTTCTTTTTTTTTTTTTTTTACTTATCCAGTTATCATTTCTCCCCTAATGTTCTTCAATTAAAATGATTGTCAGCTAAAACAAAAACCACTTTGTAGTGAGAATGACAAACTCTTTTTTAAACGATAAAATTTAACATGACAACTGACGAACAAGCACATTCTCTGTCATACAATATGATGGTAGAAATAGAATCATCATCTGGTGGATCTTCTATGATGCCTTCCTTGTTTGCAAGATTAATGATACATATGGTCATAAGTTTTCAGTCTTTGGATGAATCTAAAAAAAACAAAAAATCACTGTAATCACTTGGGGCCATTGTGTAATTATGTAAATTTTAGAAAGAGAACAATGTCCCCCAGTTAATGTTTCTCAATCAATTCAGCGTTGTTTGATGTCTGTATATTAAACTGATAAGTCTCGCCATTTTGGATTACAAGCTGTTTTGTTTTACTCGCCATTTTTAGTAGAGTGATAAGTATTGTAAATAAATAAATGAAAAGACTGATCATTATGTAGCTTTTTTGCTATAAACCATAAATTGATCGATCGGACAGCACGTAAGCAAGAAGGTTGTTTAATATAACCTGGCTTATCACAGAAGGATGGATGTGTATGATGAGAAAATAACGTCAGATTCAATAAAGAAGTATGGCGCCTGTTATTTTCGGTGTACCCATTGTGTCGGTTTGTCTAATGTTCCATCATGTTCCTTATCTTTTCCCAAGGATGAAACTGCTTTACTTACGGATGCATCCAAATTAGTCAAGTCAGCATAACTTTTAAGAATACGGAACTGTTCTATAAACTGCTTGTTCTTTAAATCTTGATTGGTTTTGGGAAGAAGGGTTCGAACGAACAATAGAGACTTAAGGGGATTAATTTACACTGTACTAAAAAGTAAATTATATTATTTGGAAATCAGATTAGTGATTTTTTCCACCGATTTTTTACATTATTAGTGTAAACGCTTTCACTAATCTGTCCTTGAAATAAACCAATCGCTTCTGTGTCAATACCATTTTTTTAAGATTCATGTTATTGGCCTTCTGCTTGTCTGTATCAGGACAGTGATAAAAGTCACCGTGAATGATGTAGTATAACACGTAGTGAAAATCTGAGTTCCCTAAACTCTACTAAACAATGATGGACTACTGCTTGAAGCTAAACCCACCACAACAATCCGCAGCTGCTGCAAATCGTTTACGGACAAAGAGGGTTTATCATTCAACCGCGAACTATATACACTTGAGGCATAAAGTGTACCAGCCATATCGTCGTCTATAATACTTGATGCATAAAGGGTACTTCCAACATCGCTATTAATACTGGAAGCATAAACTGAGCTGTCCTCATTTGCTTGAGATTCTCTTGTCATTACGAAATGTTCTCCAAACAGAGATAAGCGAGCCAGAAAAAAAATTAAAGAAATAAACTTGACTCAGCAGACAAAGACTGTGTACATTGCACTGTACGACTGTATGTAATTTTCGTATGCAATTCATTTAAAATCTCAAGTGTACATAATGGTGACGACCGGGCGTATGTAGGGATATCTGCTTCACCCTCCACAACGTCGATTAAAATCGTAACAAAAAACAGACGAGATAGGATACTACCGCTTTTTTTTTTTAGGTTTTAGATGATAGGCATATTAGATACTTACAGCGGATAAACATACAATCGTTTACTCAACTGTCTAGATTTAACGAGAAACGAGAATAAGGCGAGCCGCCAAACGGATCCGCACCTCACATGAAGAGTGGTTGGAAGGCCGACTTGTGCATGCTCGAAGCTTATTTTACCCTCCGCTACTTCTTCGTGACGTGCGGGTGCCCATTAGTTTGTTCTTTTCACATAAACAATGAGCAACATTTCAATTGAAGATAAAGTTAAGATTGCCTCGGGATTTCTTCTTTCCAGTCCTCCTGGAGAAGTCAATGATGTATTTAATGGTAAATAAACGAAACTCGCGTTATTGGGTTTGGTTTTAATTACTTCTAGATGTCCGCATGTTGGTCAACAATGATGAGGGCCTTCAAGATGGTATTCTCCAGGCACTTGAACAGTACAATACAGAGCAACATATCTCTGTTACACCTCCAGGCTTAGACTACGAGGTATGAAAAAGAGGAATGAACAAAGATGAAAGATGGAAAGAACGTAACCTTACGTTCCTTTAGGTTATTGTATCAAAGTACGGTAAAGTTGGAGAAGATAGATACCTCGACCCTCGCTCAAAGCAGACCTTCAAGTTTGATCATATGCGTCTGGTACAGTTTGAATATTGATATGCAAATGGACAAGGAGCTGAATTTTTTTATTTTACAGACTGCTTCTGAATTAGAAGAATATACCGAAGAAAAATCATTGGAAAGTCTTAGAGCAGCAGTTGAAAAGGAGTGTGCAGTCTATGTCAATGATCATTTCCCTAGCGGCGTTTGCACTGTTCACTGTACTGACAATGAAATTACTGTTGCTGTTGTTGATAACAAATATAACCCAAATAACTTTTGGAACGGCAGATGGCTTGCTTCTTGGAAATATGATACCCAATCCAATGAATTAAAAGGCACTACTAAGGTCAGTGTTCATTACTACGAGGATGGCAATGTTCAGTTAAACGCAGAGAAGAATTTTGAAAGCCAAATTGCCAAAAAGGATGTAAGTTTTAATATACCCCCTGAATGGTTTTTTAGAAATAGCTGTAACACAAGTACATTAGGATGAAGGACAAATAGCAAAGTTGTTGGTTAAGGAAATCTCAAGCTATGATAAGAAATATCATAGTGCTATGAACGAAAGTTATGGTGATCTTGCAGAAAATACATTCAAGGGTTTAAGAAGAGCTTTGCCAATGACACGTAACAAGATGGATTGGAACAAGATTTTAAACTATAAAATTGGTAACGAGTTATCACAAAAATAAACGGGTTTTCAAACATTGTTTCCCAAACAACAAAAAAGAGCAGAAATTGCATTTTTCCAGAAATTCTGTTATGAAAATCAGCCCAGCTTTTGGAGCCCTATGGTTCTTTATCATATTATATCATACAGCCCTGTCATACAAGGATATTGTAACTTAAACATTTTTCTTCGCGCCTTCAGCGGGGAAACATATCGTTATAAGCCCGTCTATTCTAGGGTATTGGTATGATCATACATTAAATTCAATATAAGATACGGTTATGGGAAAAAAGAGTAAAGTCAGCGGAAAAAGTCAAGTCAGCGAAAAAAGTACAGTCAGTGCTTGATCTCAACTAAAATGGCTCTTAATTGAGGCATTTTTGAAAGTTATTGACAGAGTGATTGGTAATGTTGTGAAGAGATTTTCTGCTAACACTCCTGCCTGCTTCAGTGATTCTAGTTTTCAAGTCCTCAGTGTCCTGAAACTGATTTCGCTTAGCAGCACCTTTAACAATTGACCAAAAGTTCTTAATTGGATTGAGCTCAGGCGAATAAGGAGGGAGATATATCACCTTATAGCCTCTTGCTTCAATCATTGTTGTTATATCTTGCGATGTATGAATAGGTGCATTGTCCATGACAATGTACATACCTTTCGTTTTAGGAAACTTAATCATTTCGTCCAGTGTTTTAGATTTGAATCTCATATAGTGCCCAGTAACAGTTCCCTTGGTCGTCTTTATACCCTCAGGAGCTTTTCTCTTTCGATCGCCAGCAGTCTTAGTCTTCTTGGGCTTCAGGGGCTCCCTGATCTCAAGGGCAATGACATATTTCGCTGTTATTGCATATAAAACAGTGTGAGTGATATCACGAGTAGTTGGTGTTTCCACAATTGCTGGTGCGCCTATCATTGAACGAGCAAAAGGGCTTCTCATATTGATATTGAAACCAGCTTCATCCACAAAAACAAAGTTCTCGAGGTAATTCATATCCGAATTGATAGCTCATTTATTTGTCTACTTGTAACGTGCTTTAAGGTTCTCGTATTTCGTGATAAAGATTGTAAAGTCATTCGCTTCATGGTCAAATTGCATTCATGAAGTATGAAATTGCCAACAGCTGTTTCCTTCAAACTGAAGCCCTCAGATGCTTTAGTGAGACTTTCCACGGCATTCTGCCTAGTTGCTTGAGAGTAGTTATCGAAAAACTCTAGAAGATGCTATTTGTGCTCCTGCTGAAGTCGAGAAGGCTTTTGGCTAACCTTGTTAGTCTGCTTCTCGTAGATGTTCCAGATGGGATCTTCCCTGAGTCTCTTGGCCCAGATCTGTGCCGCTCGTGGCTCGATAGTTGCTTTATGTCCCGAAGGGGCAGCCTTCCAGAGCTTGATTCTTTAAAAATAATAGAATACTGACTTCTGGCTGTCAGAGTACGCATTGTACTTCTTGCCACTAGCTTCGGTTTGCGACAATTCTTCGTCTAACTCCTCGATCTGCACGTCAAGTTCTTCTATATCATTTAGAGGCAACCGACATTGAAAAGCTCGATAATGTGACAAAGTCAACAAAGCACCAAGATTATAAGGGTCAACCATCCTCCTCCCATTCGACAGCGTCATCCAAAATCTTGCCCTGTCCGTCTTTGTAAAAAAAGTTGTTGTTCATTGAAATATAGATACACAAGTAAATGACACGAAAATTGGGAGTGTAGGCACTGTATATGGGAAGCTTAATCTTTTGGCATGCCACATCATAGCATTGTAACAAAACAGCGTAAATAATTAGGGAAAGGCTTTATTTCTATAATCTGTAATCTAAAGTAACTTTTTAGCTTGTTGTGCATCTAATTGTGGTACGGCTGTCTTTTCATTGACTAGCATCGAATCATTTAAGGCCTTCTTTGCCTTAGCTTTTTGTTGTTTACCAATATATGCCTCAATTCCGATTGCTGTCAAGTGAGTTAGTATAGTTCTGTTTCTTACTATGTTAAGTAAACTTACCGAAAAAGACAAGGGCAACACCGCTCCATTGACCAGTGTTTAAAGTATGGTTGAAATAGAACACACTGAGTAACATGGTGAATAACTTTCGGGTCACGGTGACTGTAACTAAACGAAGACTGCCATAATGTTGGAGGGTATAAAAGATAAAGCATTGACCAACAGCACCACAGAAACCGAATAAAAGAACATCACGAATAACAGCAGGATGATCTTGGAAAAAAGATAATGCTTGTTGTAATTCATCATTGTAAGGATGTAAGAGTAAGAAGCCAGCAGAAAGCATTGAGCCCATAGCATTCATGTAAAACATCAAGTGCTGTCCGCTAGCAAAATGGTTGAATTTGGAAAAGATACGATCTTGTGTGGCGTTAGTAAGACCATCGATACAAAGATTTGTGCAGAGTAAAAAGAGACCCCAGGTGGAACTGGTGGCAGCAGAAGATTTCTTGGTTGATGGCTGATACAACATAAACATTGAGACACCGGCAGTAACTAAAGCAACACAGAGATATTTATGCATCGGGAATTTGCGTCTGTAAACTAAAAAGTTCATAAGCAGGACAGGCACCAGCTTACAAGATTTACCCAAAATCATGGTGGGATAATCAATATGTTTCAAAGCAGCGTATCCAAACGGTGATCCGATACAATTGAACAAAGCCACTTGAGCATATTTCAAGTAAAGGCCGCGTGGTGTGGTTTTTAGATTTAAACTTCTTCCACAAGCTTTTAAATAAACAAGAGCAACGAATGCTGCAATGATAGATTGAATAAGATTCAGCACAATAAAGAATTTGAATTTTTTAGGTGTTTCTTCATTGCCGTAAGGAGTTGTACTAACACGTTCTTGAACGACTCCCCATGTTAAGAAGCACGTATAAATGCCAATCACACAAAGCGTAAAACGAAGCATGTCAATAAGAAACAATAATAGATCTAGCAAAAGCCCAAGTTTTTAAATTGATTAGCGACTAAAATAAGAGGTGTATGGATTTTATTGGATAAAAAATCTAAACAATGTAAAAATGCTTGTATCGACATCTCATTGGCTGGTAATTTAAGGGTTTTGCTCGTTTGCACATGTTTTCCATGCGGATGCTTTGATCAGCATGCAAGTATGCACCATATATCAGAACTGTTTAATGTTTAATACCTTAGTATCAGATGTAAAGTTTTACATAAGGTGATTAATTAAATTCCTGACAATTACTTCCAAAATACTCTTCTTTGCACTCAATTTTACAAGACTTGGGATTTCGGCAAAGATTTATGGTTATGTGAAATGAAAGGATAAACATAGAGAAGGCTTAAAAAGTTGACTGGTATAAACTGATGAAGCGATCTTCGGTTATATCTGTTGTTAGTATACTGATCAATGGTGTGTGGATAATGATCCTTCTGCGAGCGTGAAATGTCTTGCGTTGAATGTGGGTAAAGGCGCATTCTGAAAGCAGCACTCTTAACTATTTCACAGGTTCCTATACTTAACATGGCTATGAGGGGATTTGCCTATTTAAACACGTCTTGTTTCTAAACTTTTTTTTCTTCTTTATTTAATTATTATTATGCATAGCACGACACGATTAATTTCTTGATTGTGGAAAAGGTGCAAGATTATTTTTGCCTTGTCTTTTAGTACATGTGTTGTTTTTTTTTGTGAGAGCTAAATCTCTACGAGAATAATTGTACAATCATCATAGTCTTGCAAAGTGGATGCAAAGAAACCATGGGCACTTTCTCTGTTTGCAAAGTATCGTGCGGACGAAACAAGGGTGCGTTCCTTAAGCTTACGTGCATAGGCCTCTTCTTTGGTCAACTCACGATACAATAAAGGTATACGAGGAAGTTCGAGGGTGTCTTCATCACTGGAAGGTATATCAACATCCATTGGTACTACATCACTCTTTGCGCTATCTTCTTTAGTATTTTCATCGTTTTTAGTTTCTTTTTCAGCATTTTCATTGCTCGCACTATCTTCTTTAACGTTTTCTTCTTTTGTTGAATCTTGCTCAGAACTCTCATTCTTCTCATCCTCCTTCTTTTCATCCTTCTTCTTTTCATCCTCCTTCTTTTCATCCTCCTTCTTTTCATCCTCCTTCTTTTCATCGGTATCATCTTCCTTCTTGACGTCGGTATCATCCTCCTTTTCGACTTTTTTATCTTTCACATCTTCCTTTTTGTCTTCATTTGAGCTAGCTACATCATTGGCCTCTGTTGTTCCGGAAGGAGATTGGCTATCAATTTCCATACTATCCTCCTTTATATCGTTGTCTGCATCCGGCATATTTTCTTTACCATGTTCGATCGTTTCTCCTTTCACTCTTTCTTCCTCTTCAAGGAAGAATCTTCCGATTTTTTCACCATCTTCAATCATTGGACCAAGAACCTTTGCGATGGCTCTGTTTTGTCTTTCAGCGGTCTCTTCATACATGTAATCAAAAGTACCATCGGTACTCATGAATAAAAAGTGCCTTCGCTTTTCTTTATGAGGACCGTTCAATAAAATAGTGTGATCTACATACGGTTGATCAGATATTCTAATAAACGTTACGTCTGGTTCACATGAAATGATTTTGTGTAATGGGTCCATCTTGAAATCTAAATCACCGCAAGAACGAGCGACGTTAAGAGATGGAATACGATCCTCACGTATGCGATTCTTCACCAAAGGTTGAGGATTGCTAGTTGTATTGGTATTGGCTGTCGTACGAACGGCACTTTGAGCGGCCCAGCCTGGTACTTCAGTCTCTGCTGCTTCTGCTGCTAATGCTGCTGTTTTATCAAGACCAGCCTGATAATCCTTAGGTCTAATTCTTGCGTTCTTTAAAGAAACACGTTTAGCATGTCGATTACCATCCTCTCTCAACTTTTCCACTTTAATCACTCGATTTTGTACAGAATCCACAAATTCTCCTCCATTTTCCAAGATATGACGGGCTAAATGTTCGAGATATGGCTTGTGATCTTGGGAAGCAAATACAACGTCCATTTTGTAATCACTGTCAGTACCAAGTGTATTTGCATTTTCGATAGAAGTAGGTGGGGCTTTTCCTGATGGCTCTGGTGCGGATATTAAAACAGTACGAGAGTCTCCAACATTTATGTTAATCAACCATTCACCCAGAAATATATTTAAAATCAATGTACATCCATCGTTATCCACATGTTCCTCTGGTGTTGCCTTTCTCGCAATTTGTTCCCTTTTCATGGTTAAATATTCATCATCCAGTGTTTGAATCATAATTTTAATGTCGTTTTCTAATTTTTTCTGTACTTTTTCGTCGCCGAGCGTTGCAGGATCGTAGTCGTAACATACTTTTTCTACTGCAGCAGGTGTCTTTCTGACAAAATACTCTGAACATCCAGGTCCTCCATGACCGTCAGCAAGAATAAATAGACGGCCTTTCACCACACCATCCTTTAATATATCGGTCACCCTAAATTTATCTTCACAGTTGACTTTTGGAATTTTGACCTTTTCGTGAGAACGGAAGCGAGGATAAGAATATCCTTTCTGTTGAACAATGGCAAAATGACCGGCAATGGGATAATCTGTGAAATTAATTGGATCAATGTAATCAACATCAGTTGTAGGAGGAGAGTATAATAAAGAATAATCTACAATTGTGTCTTCTTCTACAAGTTCATTTGAATCGGCCCCTTCTTCTTCGGATCCTAGCGATGCAAACCTGATAATTAAGGTTAAAAGAAACGAAACACTCTGACAAAATAGAACCGCCTTGGATTACTTACTCATACTCATCCTCGTCTGTGTCGACTTCGATGTCTGAAGTACCCTCGCCATTCTCCTTTCGTTTCAGTTTGTGAAGCTTTGATTTCTTTTTGGCGTGCTTAATTAAAGAGATTTTACGTTGACGTTTCCCGCTTGGATTTGCATAGTTGCCTCCGGAAGCGACATATTCCACAGGTCGAAGTATAATCGGCTCGTCTGGAATGGCCATTTTTTCGGGTGCCTTGATTCCATTTAGTATTTCATCCGCAATAGCGTATTTTGCCTGTCTGCCAACACCGTCCTTGTCAATGCGAAAAGGGTCAGAGATTTTCAAATCTCTAGCGATTTTTCGTGAAGTAGAAATAATGCCTTGAATTGTACTTTTAGGTGTTTCTCCTCTGATTTTTATTTTTTTTATTTTTGTAGAAAAAAATTATTGGATTAATAAACGCGAAATTGCTTCCCTTTTTTTGTTTGTGGTTAAAGGCTATATAATTACCTCAGTGGTAATAAGTTTAGTGCTCTAACAGCAATTACAAGTTGTGCGGCGTTCATGGATTGATTTCCGTAATGAAACAAAGTTGCCATGATCTTCATAAAAGAAGAATTGGCTCTTAATTGTTCAGAAATGTTCAATTGAGTAAGCTCTGTATCGACTGGTTCCATTATAAATTATAGGACATTAACAAACGATTTTTTAACAATTAACACAAAATTTGGAAATTTTTTAAAGCTGGGACAATCATAGCTGTGGAAAACTCCGGTCTGAGATCCTAATTTTGATTGGCTTATTTTAACCAATCCATTGCTTCAACTCCAGAAACTGACAAAAAAAAAAAATTGCTTGGGGGTTCTGTAAACGCGCTTTCTAACAATTATTCCCATTCGACCCATGTAGACCCTTTAAGAAATGTGTTTAATGGGTGTTTGATGTTTAAATCAAGAGTTGTTCAGTCCCAGCACTATATTCTTAAACCACCCGAACGCAGTAGAGAATACCCAAAATAGAATTTCCAAGCAGCCTGAACTAAACTAGCAAAGCAGTAAAAGAGAGCCACATTTAGATTTTGTTGTATTATATTGTATTTGCTCCTTACAAAACATTTACTATTGTCAATAAGATATATTTTCGGACAATAACATCCACTCAAAAATTTGAAATACTGATAACAATGTAAACGTTGGTAGGAGTAACGTGTGGATAGGAATATGGTATATCTTTTTTTTTTTTTTTTTGAGAAAACGCATTAATTTATTATCGAGAAGATAATAGGTTAGCAGAATCAGGAGGGAGTGAAGAGAGCATTATCGAATGATGGGTTTCTAGATAGTAAATGACGCTGTACCATTTTCACTCTGAGTAGCTATACCTACTTGTGTTTCTATGTCATCTTTAAAAAAAAATCAAGTGTTTTCTATTCCAGTGGCAAAGACGATGATAAAAAATAGCGATTTCATATTGCCCAATAACCGCTTTTAGGCAATAAAAAATAGTAATCGATCATAAATGGGAAACCATGATATTTCTTTACACCGCTGAGCTCTAATTTAATTGTTCGTCTAAAAAATAAGGTCAATGTCATTATAAAAACTAGTTGTTTAAATATCCAAAATTTGTGCTGTCATATATTGTCAGCTTTACATTAGGCAATATATTACAATCAAAGCTGTGGTCTATTATATGCATGAGTATATTAGGTGACACGTACACAGAACTGTTACTTCAACCTGATACTCACAGCTACCGACATTTGTAAATTTGCAGTCAACATGGGATTAATAGTCTGATTGTACGCTTGTCTAACTAGCACATCGCATGTTCTTTAGTCAGGAATTGCAAATCAATCTTACTGGATATAGCTCAAAGTAAAATAGGTGTTTATCTGTTCGTTCTCTGATATTAGTGTCATTTACTTGGCATTCTTGTTGATGTAATTTAAACAGAAAATTCCTGAAAAAAGCTATCTGATACTCTTTTATTTTTTTAATCGGTTTATTGTGATATTTGTATGGATGTTCATGTCTAAAATTTCAAACTCATAGAGCCGTTCATAAAAATAAAAACCGCCCATTAGCGTTGCGACTACTATATGCGACATCTTTTATAAAACACGACACTCTTTTTCTTGAATTGTGCGGCAATGTTTTCTTAAAACCATACGACACTTTTTTTTGCGACTTCATTTTTGGGCAATAGGTGTATTAGGAGCCTAACCATTTATAGCTTAATCAGAATTTAGAATTTATTTATCTGAGGTTGCACGACAATATTTGAGTAACTGAACCTCACTTTTTTATCCCATCAGAAACATCTCCGAGACTTTCATCCCCTGTTTGTTCATTTCAGACAAAGACGACTAGTGAGTCTTTACTAACCAAAGAGAAAAAAACGATTCTAGACAGACTTGTGGTTCTATAGAATGACATTATTGAGAATTTATAAATATCGAAATTTAACAAAAGATGGTATATGTCAATGAACAGGCTGAATAACGCATTGTTTTTTTTTGTTGTGAAGGGGATGGAAGTAACAGCTTTTACCGTAATTTTCAGTTTGAAGAAGGGAGATCAGAACTCAGTCTATATTTCCCAAATTCCTCGGAGTACATGCTAGTTGGTATAATGAACATCATCCATTTACTTTTCGGTAGGCTTATTGAGTTTATTTCATGGCCAAAGGGGCGACGGATCTAAATATATGTTTTCAATTGGTGTGATCTTGATTTGCCATGGAGTTATCGTTTCTAATCGTGCTACTTTTCCCTTATAGAATGTATGGAACTTGACGAACCAAGTCCGTATAATCGGCAAAAGAGGGTCTATTATAACATCATCGTTACCCTACAATTTCTTTTCGGGGGGGACCATTCTATGAGAGTGTATATAGTCTTATCACAAAAATCAATACCGTAAACAGATGCTCTTTTTATCTCTCTCCCTCTCTCTTTCTCTGTAGGTTGCTTTTTACAATTGATTCTTTGCAGCCCAGTGATTACACAAAATAATTTAAAAAAAAAACTGATGCAGTAGATATTTTTGTTTTGTTTTTGGACATTTGGGAAAAAAAAAATGCGTGGGTCACTCGCAAGATCAACTGAGCTCCAAAATCTTGCCCAGCGAAAAGCTTTCCAGAATCTGGTTTTTTGTAGCCTAAGCCATTGACCAATGATAAATTTTCAATGCTCTTGGGAGTTTTAAAAAAAAGGGCAAGCATGTATCTTTTAATATTCCAGGTACAATCCAAAAGTGTTTGTATTTTAGTATCAAACGATCGAGCACAGAAAAATAATTAAGGTTGCGGTATACTTTATTTTGATGTATTCTGACGAATCATGGGAACAATGGAGGGGGGTTATAAAATAAAAAAATGCTTTAAAAGTGTTAGCATGAAAATTGCGGGGAGAGACATGACGTCAATTGTGCGCGCGGCTCCGATGAAAAATGGTATCTCTGTCCGAACCGGGCACACACACACATCAAAAATTCTGCAGAAAATCTAAAGAACTGTACGCCTTTTAACTTACAATCATCAGCATAATACACCATTGAATAATTCCATGCATGCTTTGCTTTTCTTTTTATTTGTGAATATAGAATGAAAATCTAGTTTAACTTTTTTTTATTTTTTTTTATTTTTTATTTTTTTTTGGGTAAAGGTAGATTACATTTACAATAGCTCAAGGAGTACCAAACCATGATTATTTTTCGGGGTTCCATTGTTTGAGGAACGTTCTTTTCGCATTGAATACCCGATGGATCCATTTTTTTTTTTTTTTTTTTTCAGAAAAAAAGTATATAGGGTCACACTCGCTTTTTTTTTTTTCAGGAGAGGAAAATATATAACCTTTTTGTAAATTTCAACCCAAAATGTTGATATCAAATCAAAAAAACTTTTTTTGGTTGCTATCTTGTTTGATTGCCATAACAGCACCATCATGGGTGAATGCAACTCCTGCTTTTAATACAGGTAAAATAATAAATGAAAAGAAAACAACAGCCAATCAGGACCTTATTTTTTTGACATGTTTTGATGTATTTGTATAGTCAACGGCTATGATCTAAATAGCCAAGTATGCCCTTTACCTACCTACAACTCTTATCATTGTCCTGCTCTTTGTGTGCGTGATATCAATCAATGCCCTGAAACAGTCCGTCCTTCATGTCCTGCTGGTCAGACATATTGTGTGGATGCTGTCTGTCGTGAAACTTGCTCTTCCACTCTCGTTTCCAAATGTGCTTGTCCTGGCGCTCCTTCTTTACAAGGTGCACCCATTTACCCTTGTCTCGATAATGCCTTTGTCAACGTCAATAACTTTGAAGCCTCTAAAAAGCTTGCTCAAACAGGTGCTGCCTGTGGCGCTTATCTCCGTGTATCCAATGTGTCGGACTGGAATGCTAATCCTGAATCCATCATGTGGGGTCAATGTCCTACGCCTGATTATGGTGAATTGAATTTTGCTGAACCCGTATTTATTGCACTTTACGTTTTCTATGGTTCTTGTGTGTTTTTCTTGGGCGGTTGGGCTATTTACAAGTCGCTTCGAGAAAGAGTGATTAAGGCTCGCTATTACCAAGTGAGTGAAATGAAACGGGATGAATACAGTCATGATGAAAAGATCAGAGAAGATATCAAGGATGATGGGCTTGGTAATAAGACAGCGGCTGATGGACTCTCCAATGATTCCACCTCAGTTAATAGTGACGAACAAGATGGTATGATCATCAAGGCCTACAAGCGTGATTATCTTGGCTCGCTTGTGTCTACCTTGTACATGTTACAAACGGTGGGTATGGTTGCTTACATGATTTTAATTACCTATGATTACTATCAAGATTATCTGTTTTTCCGTGGATTTGCTGTTGTCCAAGGTAGTACGTTTATCGCCATGTGGTACATTTTCTTTATTTGGTTTGCTCTCTTGACGATCTTCAAAAACCGTCTTTCGAATTTTTTCCGTATTCAATGTGCTTATGGACAAGGAGAATATGTACAAGTTGAACGTATGGAACCCGATATTATTTTGATGGAGGATAACGATAAGATCATGACATTTGTACGTCATCTCGAAAGAGATATCAAGCATCTCTTTGGTTTGGATGTGGTAGTGGATACATCGACTTTACAAAAGACTGCTAAAGGAACCAAATATTTCATTTATCAATGTACACGTTATGTCTATCATCCCGAGACACAACTTTTCAAGCCTCATAACTTTGAACTTGGTACGACAAATGGTCAACTTGCTGAATTAACCGCCGGTATGACGTCTGAAGAAGCCATGCATCGTGAAGAACTTATCGGTCCCAATTTCATTGAGGTGTATGTTCCCAGTATTCCCATGGCCATTTTACGTGAATTTACTTCATTTTTTTACATTTATCAATTCACTGCGCTTTGGATGTTTTATTATTTCGCTTACTGGCAGGTGGGTATTGCCGATACTGCTGTAATTCTTGTCTCTGCTATGGTCAAAGTTTACGTTCGTGTCAAGTCTGAAATTCGTATCAAGAAAATGGCTGAATTTACCGATCAGATCAATATATTTCGTGATGGCAAATGGATGGAAGCGTCAACCTCTGCTCTTGTTCCCGGTGATGTATTTGAGGTAGCTGAAGGCAAGACTGCCCCCTGTGATGCCGTAATTTTATCTGGTAATATTGTGGCCGATGAAAGTTCGCTTACAGGAGAACCTTTACCTATTCGAAAGTTCCCACTTCGCAAGAACGACCCTACCGAGTATGAGAGTATGGGTGCTGGTAAGATCTCTACGATTTTTGCTGGTACCATTATCTCGCAAGCACAGCGTACCGAACACAACATGCCTGTTACTGCTTTGGTGATGAATACAGGTACGGCTACTGATAAAGGTGAATTGGTAAAGAAGATTCTGTTCCCTACGCGTGTTTCTTTTATCTTTGATGAACAAATCAAGATTGTGATTTTGATTTTGCTTTGTTGTGGTTTGATCTGTCTTGGTTTGGCTATCTGGCTTTATACTAGTGGTACCAGTGCTTGGTTTTACGCCATGTTTGCTATCTGTCAATTAGTTTCACCTTTGCTCCCTGCTGCACTTGTCGTAGGTCAATCCGTAGCTGCTGGTCGTTTGCGTAAGAAACAAATTTTCTGTGTTGATCTTCCTCGTATTTTAATGGCAGGCAAAGGTAAGAAAAAAAATGATTCATAGTTTATGATTTTATCCTGAGTGTTTAATTAACCATAAAAAAAAAAATCTAGTTCAACTTTTCTGTTTTGACAAGACGGGTACTTTAACAAAGGAAGGTTTAGAATTTTTTGGAGCCAAACCTATTCTTGGTATTGATACGATTGTTGAACAAAGAGCTGGTAATACCGTGCCACAATTCGATAGACATATTGAAGCAATGCAAGATATTCCTCGATTAATGCAGATTGGTCTTGCTACTTGTCACGCCGTTACTGTTTTAAATGGACAATTCATTGGTAAACATATTTGTTAAGTTGACTTTCTTACACAGTAAAATCTAACACACGTATCAATTTTTTAAAAGGTAATCCTGTGGATATTGAAATGTTCCGTTCATCCAAGTGGACATTAAGCGATGCGCCTGCTGATGAATCGTACGTGGATACGTTGACACCTCCCATGGATTTGCCCGGTCAAATCAATACCCCTGTTCATGTTTTAAAGCGATTTGAATTTGTTCATGCTAGAATGTCCATGTCTGTAGCTGTATTGGATACCCATACCAACAAGGTGCATATCTTTGTCAAGGGTGCCTATGAAAAGATCAAGGATTTATGTAACCCAGCTTCTTTACCCGCTGATTATGACGCTGCCTCTGCCGGCATGGCACGTGAAGGATGTTATGTACTTGCTCTGGCTCATCGTGAGATCCATCTTGATCAAATTGGTGGTATGGCCGGGTTCAGTAACTGGAGTCGTGATCAAATGGAACAAGACATTGATTTTGCTGGCTTGGTTGTGTTTAAGAATTTACTCAAAGAAGATACCACCGAGAATATTTTGGAATTAAAGCGTGGTGATACGCGTACCATTATGATTACAGGTGATACCGCTTTAACAGGTGTTTACATTGCTCGTCAATGTGGTATGGTACAAGAAGGTGCACGTGTGCTTTTAGGTGATGTTGATCAATCGAAAAATCGTATTGTATGGACCGACGTGGATCAACCCGAGGTCTTTGCTGATGTCAATGTGGATGAGATTCTTTTGAACGGAGCACATACACCTTGTGAATTAGCTGTTACTGGTAAAGCTTTTGAATGGCTTTGTGAACATGACATGATGCGAAAGTATCTCTTGGATACCCGTGTCTTTGCTCGTATGACACCTAATGGTAAAGTGCAATGTGTTCAACTTCATATGGAACGTGGTATTACTGCCATGACGGGTGACGGTGGTAATGATTGTGGTGCGCTTCGTGCTGCTCATGTAGGTATTGCCATGTCAGATGCTGAAGCTTCAATCGTATCTCCTTTCAGTACGAGTAACCGTAGTGTTCGTTCTTGTGTTGAATTGATTCGTCAAGGTCGTGGTGCGCTTGCTACTTCAATTACCGGTTATAAATATTTGATCATGTATGGTCAAGTCATGATGATGCTCAAGATCTTTACTTTTTATTTCAGTATTACCATGTCTCAAAGTGTTTGGGTAAGTTTAGAGAGAGAGAAAAGAAGTAAAGATATATTTATACTAACAAAAATATTTAGATTTTCGTCGATGTATTTATTACAGTGTTGTTAACATGGGCTGTCTCCCAATCTCAAGCTGCTACTCGTCTTGAGCCTCAACGTCCTACCGCTAGATTGCTCGGTCCTCAAACCCTTGCTTCTGGTATGGGTATTGTTGCTATTAACTGGATTTTCTTGATTGGTGCTTTTGTGATGCTCTTTAAACAAGGTATGCTAAGATAAAGAAATTTTAGTAAATATCATATCTAACTCTTTAATGATAGGATGGTATCGTTGTAATGAATTTGATTCAGCAGCTGTGGATATTTCCAAATGGTGGTTATTAGCAGATAACTATGAAGCAGAAGTGCTTGCCCTTGTGTGTCTGTTCCAATTCATCAACAATGCAGCTGTATTTAATTTTGGCTACAAATTCCGCCAAAGTTTCTTTAGAAACTACTTCCTTGTGCTTCTTTGGTTACTGTATCTTGCCGTTGTATCTTACTGGATGTTGGCAGAACCTAATGCGTTTGGTTGTCTCTTCCGATTCAACTGTGGTACGAAGAGTGTCCTTGAACAATTTGGCTATCGTATTCCCTCTTCCAGTATTGAAGCGTATAATACACCTTTGGGACATAATGTCATGCCTGTGGATTTCCGTTGGAAACTCTGGGGGTTATGTATTGGTAATTGTTTAGCAGCACTTGCCTATGAAAAGTTAGTTGTGATTGGACCAGTGCATACCTTTTTGGCCAAGAGATATCCCGTAGCCAGACTGCAAATCAAAAAGTAAATTTGCTTTTGAGGCAAATGACAAAAAAAAAAAAAAAACTGTAAATATATATAACGTTATCTCATAATCTATTTAATCCCCATCCTATCTCTCTTCAGTCATTAATAAACTACTTTTAAATATTTAAACTTTTTTTTTCTTGATTTAGTAAAGATACCATGCCAATAGATATATATACATATAGACACTGTAAGGACAAGGGTATAACAATATATTATAAGCTTTATGCATCAACAATATACGGTGTATAATTCTTGGCTTTGTGACCATAGTCGGCTCCCGTGAAAAAAACGATAATTGTATCTCAGCTTCTCAGACTGACCTACTGAGACGGTCATATTAGGGAAGGGCAAAACGAGGAAAAGGCGCAAAAACTGGTAAGCCACGATGTATCGACTCTTCTCTTACACAGTTCTGACTATTTCATTGGTTTTAAAATGAGATAGATGCATACTTTGAATACGGTTTAAATAAAGAGTGACTGATACATTGGAATATTTATCCTATGCCTAGACACATCAATTAAAGAAACAAAAAAAAAAAAGAGGCTGATTATATGCATTTTTATAGAGAGTGTGATTGGTCAAAGTTGAGAAAATTTTTTCGTTTTCCACGCCCACTTGAACAAAAAAATAAATGAATTGGCATTCCGAAGGAAAGCGTATAAAGTTGGAATCAAATACGGTTTTTGTTACGTTTTTTTCTGTCTATTTAACTTTTTTCAAAAAAATATAAATCTATAATGTCTTTCCGTCAAGGTGGTATCTGTTACAAGTGTGGTGAACGCAAGTAGAAATTCCCAAATTTTATTATTTTTTATTATTTTATCTTTATAAAGGAGGGGTAAACAAGAAAAAGGCGCGTCTTTTTTTTTTTGACTTACCCCCTTCTCTCAGGATCTAGTTTAGTCAAATGAGAATTCACAATAGAATCTAAAAAAAAAAAACTTTTTTTTACTTTTTTATTTGAAGTCTTTGTTTGACTATTTACTTGGAGACTGTCATCTCCCTTGCCATTGTCTATTGTTGGTTTTATGTTCGACTCCAGAAAGAAGAAAGTAAAAAAAAAGTTTTCAAGATCTAGATCTTGAAGCAATTTTTTATTTTCTTTGTAAATAGACTATGAAAAGGGTGCATGTTTCTATTTTATCTCACTGATACAATTCTGTTTGCTAACATTTATTTTATCTCTTTACAGCCGGTCATCAAGCCAAGGATTGTTCCAAGTCTGAGTCTGTCTGGTAAGTCTTTTTGATTATTGTCAATCTCATTTGACTCTAACGTGTGTTTCTGTTATAGTTACAACTGTCAACAAGGTGGTCATATGTCCAAGGACTGGTAAGTTTCTTTTATTTTTTTATAATCATTGCCTTGACTGACTGTTGTTTATAGTGTTGAGCCTCGTGCTGAGAAGCTTTGTTACAAGTGTCAACAAGCTGGTCATTTGGTAAGTTTACAGAGTAAAAAGAAGAGATAGAGAGACTGACCTCATTTTAGTCTCGTGACTGTCCCGATGCCTCTTCCGGTGATGGACCCGCTTGTTACTCTTGCGGTAAGTCTGGCCATATGTCTCGTAACTGCCCCGAAGGTGTCTCCAACAACCGTGGCTATAACAACGACCGTAGCTTCAGTGCCCCTAGATCTTGTTACAACTGTGGTCAAACCGGTCACATGAGCCGTGATTGTACCTCTGCCTCCAACGGTGGTGGACAATCTGCCCAAAAGTGTTACAACTGTGGTAACTCTGGTCACATCTCCAGAGATTGCGATCAACCCGCTCAAGCCAAGACCTGTTACAAGTGTCAACAAACTGGTCACATCGTAAGTTTGCTTCTTTTTTATTCTCTCTTTTTGTTATTGACTAACTTTTCTTCTTTTTATAGTCTCGCGACTGTCCTCAAGAAGAGTAAATTTACGTTTCTCTATCCCGTCCTTGAAGTAACATCTTTTCTATCCATCTCTTTATCTGAAAAAAGTCCAATTTACATATTTAATAATTTATTTTTGTTTGACACTTTTTGAAATAAATAAATAATAAAAAAAGGTTTAATTTTACCCCCTCATAAACCGAGTGAACACGTATGCCAATTATTCTCTCATTAGAAGCGGGATGTTAGAAAAAAATAAAAAATAAAATTGCACTAAAAAAAAGCCGTGCAGTGACATGGGTGGGAAGCTTCAGGCACAGGTTATAACTTTGGGCTTGAATTATTACATGTCACACACACACTCAATGCAAACTAATATTGACTGTCTGTATTAGAAGCAAGAAATATCTGCAAACATGATGTTCTAGTCTTAATTCACTATGCGGATGCTTACATAATTAAAACCAGTTTGTTTGGGCTTCAATTGGCTTTGATGGAATAATTGCTAACACCCAGGGAATAATTAACTCTTAGACTGAAAATATCTTTATCCCATACTACTCATGCTAGGCGTTTCCCTTACGTCGAGCGACTACTCTAGAAAGATCTCAATAAAGTGTTCATTACAATTTGGAATTAACAGTGTTGGAATATAACCGATTTAAACTCTTGATTACCAAACCAAGATCAAGCTGGTTTGGGTTGATGTCAGAATATTACTTTGTTCTCTTAACATACTCAACGTAGAAAATACAGTCAGGTTGCTTGGGTACGCTGAGAGATTTATGCAACAGGTGTATCCCACCTTTTTTTTATACAAAAGCAACGTCATCAAAAATCAACTCCGTAGTGCGAAAAAAAAAAAATAAAAAATAAAAAATAAAAAACACCAGGCCGGTCCCACCCCCCAATATTGAACCCAGTCATAATAAAACCTTTGGGGGAAGGGGGAGCTTCCTTTTTTTTTTGTTTTTTTCAACACCAATACTTTTTTTTACAACATGTCTGCCTGGAAAGCCGCTGGTATCTCGTACGTTTTAATATTAGCAAAAAGAGCAATGAGACAATAGAATAACCAGTACTTTTTTATTAAAAAAAATAAATTAATAGTTACCTCCAATATGCCAACATTTGTGCTCGTGCCGTCCGTAACTCCTTAAAGGACGAGACCCGTACCCTTGCTCTCCGTCGTAACCAAAACAACCTCAAGTTCAACAAGTGGGAAAGTGGTGTCCAAAAGGAAGCTGTAAGTAGATAAAAGAGAGAAACGTGTGTGTATATATGAGAGTGCATTTGATTAACATGGGTCATTCTTCCATAGCAATTCGTTGTCCCTCCCAAGAACTAAATTTCGAATCTTTCAATCATTAAAGGACTTCAATAAACAATCGACATTCGATACACTTTTTGTAAAAAGGAACCTCATGTCTCTTTCTTTTTCTTTATTTCTTTTTTATTTTATTTTATTTATTCGATACAAAAACAATGGGCTTTAATTCTCTATTTATTTTAATCATAAATGGATTCGAGCAAGACGTGATAGTTAGAAGTTGCCTTGACATCTTGTTTGGCCTTGCATCGTTCAAAAAAAGTAGGACAATCCAATGAATTACATGGTATATCCGCATACGCTCCTTCTTCCTTCTCCACCACCGACATGGCATCCAAAGGAGAAAGCCCACTACAATCTTGACAGATCGCTAATATCTTTCGATACCGATCTTGCGCTTGTTGTTCTCGAGTTGATAATTGATATATCGTCTCATAGGGCTTGTCCCGACATGCTTGACAAATGGCTAATTACAAAAAAAAAAAAGTCATGAGTTTTTTGGATTGTCTTACTGAGGTCTACCCTTACCTCCATCCGTAGTAATTTGACGGCACACAATACAATGTGAACTTGCATAATATTGATCGATACGAGAGATCTTTTTTTCGGGTTGGTCTTTCGCAGCCAAAGCCATGGCTTCGGCCTTTTGAGTCCTTGGCATAGAATCATACCATGACTCAATGTCTTTTTTTTTTTTTTTTACTTAAAATTCAGAATATGGATGTATACCTATGTATCTCTACACTTACCAACTCCCATTAGGTTAAATACTCTACTCAATGGAGGAATAATTTGCTTCCGAATATAGTACTCTGCATCCAAAATATAGGTACTACATGAGAAAGATGGATGAGTTTCCATTGTAAAAAAAAATCACCTTCTTTCTACTTACTTGTCAGCCAACACTTGTTCTGGACGGACTACCTTGTCCTTTAGCCTGGCTTTAGGTCCACGGGATACAACGACATAGGGAACACGTTCTCCATATTGTGGTTCTGCACGTGTATCTACGTCCATGCCTGCTTGAGCAATTTGGGCGCCACTGGGACCTCCACGATCTGAATAAGTTCCCATTCTTACCTCTTTGGAAATGATGAATTCTTGTAGCAGGACACGATTAGATAAAATCTTTGTCCATTGGGTATAAAGGTATGCCTTTAATTCAGACATATCTTGCGTACGAAACAAAATTCTGCGTGTGTTACATTTAATAAAAAGGGGGATCCAGGATAGGATTACATTTATAAACTTACTTGAGACAGGATTCAAGGATCTTTTGGGTAGCAGCCGTACCATCTCTCCGCACTGTCTCGATGCCTTTGGCTTCAAATACCGGTTCAACATCAGTCGGATGCTCATATTTAAAACCAACATAGCGTTTCTTGGCTAAAAGAACCGCAGGGTGATACACTTTTTCAAATTTCAATTTCATGGGCGCTGGGTTTAGTTTTGTCACAGTGTCAGCAATATCGTGTCCTAGTTGAAACGCTTCCTCTTTTGTTTTTCCTGGAAAATAAACAAACACGCTGTCCGTATCACCATAGACAACACGCGCACCCCATTTCTCGGTTGCATTAATTAACTTGATAGTCTAAATATATGCATAAAAAAAAAAAGGTGGAGAATGTTTGAGTTCCCCCATTCTTTTTTTGTAGTGAATCGATTCTACTTACACGTTCAAGTGTTTCACGACCTGTGGAAACAATACTATCGGCAATTTCAACAGAAGGCATTCTTCCTGAGAAGGAAGCAGAGGTATATCCATACGTAACATTGGCAAGTAGCTTTAATGTTAATTGTTTCGCATCCAGCATTCTTAACAGACCCTATCCTTCGTGTGTAAGAACCTACTTTGTAAAAAAAACCTCATCGTTTTATCCTTTTAACTTACGGAATCATGCTGATAGTCCTTCATGGCTCGTTTGATCATGACTCTGGTATCTAGTAATTCTGCAAGCATTTTTGATAATAAACTCTTTCGTATCTCGGGTTTCACAAACATGATGCCATTGGGAGAGACTATTGAAAACACACGCGTATTGAGTTTTTGAAGTTGTTCTTCCATATTTCTTCGTACTTACTATTGATGGAATCTTTAAACGTCTCAAGTAAACCTTCTTGTAAATCAAATTGACTTTGTATACCGAACCGAGAAGACTCTTGTAGATCTCTTACTCTTCCTAAACAAGTCGAATAACTGATTACAACGCAGATATCAGTACCGTTCTTTAAAGATATGTACAATACGCTTACCAGTAATTATAAGCAATGATAATGGATGGATATAAACTTTGGAAATCCAGTACGACCATAGGACTACTGTAAAACTGAGAGATCGGTTCCATGACCAATGGCAAACATTCCAAGGACCGTTGTGAAGCCACCTAAAACAATCAATCAATCAGGGCAAAAAAACTCACAAAAAAAATAGGTAAAAAAGATTTTACCTGCTTTCGACTAGGCGTAACAAAGATAAAATTTTCAGGTTTGGCAATACGAAACATGATGGATTCTACTTTGTATTGCGACCCGCGCGATAAAACAGAATAAAAGTCAACGCCAAAGATACGTGCGGATTCACAAGTACGTGTGATGACTTGAGAAGCATCCAGTATATCTAAATTCATTTGTACACGTTTTAAATAGTATTTGAACAATCGGTATTTCAGCACAGCGGGACCTTTTGTGTACCACGTTGTCAATGTTTCATGCGAGTAATGAGGTACTCTTTTAACAAAAGTGATTTGTCAGTGCGAGGCTTATATAGAATTGTGAATTTCTCAAAAAAACGTTTTACCTATCGTGAAGTAAATGGTAGGCTACATTTTCAAAAGTATAGCTGGTCAAGGTGATTTCTCCCTTCATTAGACGCCAAATATTAAGTAGATGTCGACCACATACTTTATACACCGAGGTCTTTTGATATCCCCATTGACTTTTTTTGATACTATCTGTGGACATGGCGATACGAGAGAGTTCATCCAATAAGTGAATACCCAATTCCACACCTCGTTCTACGAGATAACCCCAAGATGCGTTTTGGACTTCGTAACCTACCAGCATATCGGGATCAAAATGACGAACTCTGTTGATGAGAAAGCTAAACATGTCTTCCTCGGTGTCTGCATAATCAATCATGGCACCTAAACCATGGGGTTAGTGATGTGAGAAATAAAGGGCGAGAAAAAAATACGTTACGTGTGTTGCTTAGGCCTACTTTGGATATATCAAAACTTTTGAGGGCAATAATACCTACATGATACCCTGAATACCCATTGTATGGAAAACATCGATCTTTTGTTTGTAAGCACCAAAATATCACTTGCACTACATCTTGTTGAGGATCTGGTAATAATGTCCCCCTCGTATTCACTATTTTCTTTATCAGCACATTTTTATATTCATATAGAAAAAAACCGTACCATGAATCTCTAAACTGAGATAATCAATGAAATCATTATCCACCCTAATTTCAATATTTGGTTTCGTCGCACTCAACTTGAAATCAAAGGTATTGTCTTTTGTTGGTTCGTCTAATTGTGAATTCACACGTGTCTTTTGTTTCCATTGCGCTACATGTTCATAACTCGGTGGGTCCATAGCAGGTGTCCATTGTTTAATCCGTGTATGCTCCAATCCAATTTTCTTATCAAGAGAAGCACGAAAAGTGCTTTGAAATTCTTTCAATGTATCGGTCGTAGGTAGCTTAAACTCTTTCCCAGCAAATACGGTAGGATACGAAGGTGCATCCGAAGGTTTACTGTAAAATGGTTCCCTATACACTACGGTGGTAGGTACATGTATCTCAGGCGGTGAAGGTTGGTATATGAATTCAAACTGTGTAGGGGACGATACTGTAGGTTCGATCAAAGGAGAAAAAGGATCATGTTGTTCATGCACTAAGGCCGTTGACATTTCTGGCAAGTTAGTATCATCAGAGGGAATAGATGGTAAAGTATCCATGGAGAGTTCCTTTTGTACTGCTTTTACTGTATGCACTGTCGTTTCTTCTTCATGTGTCCCTTTCTCATTGACTACGGATATCTCTTCTTGTATCACAATCTCTTCCTTATTCACTATGGGTACCGTATTCTTTTCCTTATTTTCAAGATTTTCTTTCACGGGTTTCTTACCAAACCGCTCTTCCACCTTTCGACATCTTTTCTTGATGTATTCGATTCTAGCCTTATTCTCCTCTTTCTGTTTCTCGGTGGGTATTGTTTTCGATTTGGGCACAGGTGTAGTATTTTTCATGCCTCGTCTCATATTTTTCAATCGCTGTCTTTGCAAATCCCATTCATCTGCTGAAGACAAAATCTTTTTGGGTTCATGGGTATCATTGGGTCCATCGACTTGTGAAATAATGCGACGTCTTCGCTTTTTTTTATTAAGACCGGGTGGGCCTGGTACAGGAGGTAAACTACTAATGCTAAAAGGCATATCCTCCATATCAACAATGTCTCTTTTTTTTGCCACTGCTGAGGCAGCCGGTGGTGGTGGTGATGGTGGCGATGGTTCGCTTGTGTTTTCAAAATTGAGTTGACGTGGTTGGTATTGGAATTGATCTTCTTGTGCTTCAATCCATTGAGCTAAAACACTGTTTTTTAATGGATCAGTTTGGCTGAAATAATCGTCCTCGTCTTCATCTAGGTGTGCATCAACTTGCTTGTTTATATCCTCTTCGTCCTCGTCGTCGTCTTCTTCTTGCCGAAAAGATGGATCTCGGATAAAGGATTGGATGATGGATGGATCCAACTGAGACGAAATATTCCAATCACGGTACCGGGTAGGTGTTGCTGATACATTATACTCGCCTTGTTGAGAATTGATGGGAGTTCTCTGAGGAGAAGAAGATGGAGCTACTTGTTTAACAGGATGAAGTGCTTCCACTGCTTGAAACACTGTCAATACTTGATCCAACAAGGGAGAATTGTCCTGTTCCCGCACATGATGATTTGACATCATTTTTTCCATATTTTTTCGAAGTCCAGGTTCTGCTAACCAAGGGACGTGAGGTTCACGCGGTTCTGTTTGAGAGACGGGTGGTATGGTGGGATCACCCATGTCTCTTGCTTTTCGTCGTTTTAATTCGTCTTGCCAGATCACTTGTAACGAAGTCACCAATTTATCTTTGGCAACCTCGGGTTCATGCAATTGTGTATGGATGTCTCGCTCGACCAGATCTAAACGATTTAAAATGGCCGTACTCGTAATATCCAGTTCCAATTCACTATAACTTTCACGAGGGGTGGTATTGGTATGTTGTTTATCTACGGTATCTGCTGTATACAATGGAGCATCCTTGACGTCAAATGCTCGAGGGTAATTAACCAAGGGTAAACGAAACTGATAGATTTCCTCTACATCATCCAGATGAATCCAATCCATACCGAATAAATTATAATCCATGAGAAACTGAAGTTCGAAATTAATGTGTGCTTCATGCGGTTGAAAGGGTGTGCCCATCAATGCACCCGACATTAAAACATCCACCATGGTTTGCTTTTGTGCTGGGTTCACTAGGTAGATCTTTAAAAAGGTTTGATGTCCCACATGGTATCCATAAAAGGGCACTCCTTTGGTCAAGACAAGAGCCATAATGTGGTGGTTTTTTTCTCCATGAGGTTGAGCTAAATTCATGGCTTCATTGAGATTGATGCCAAATTGAAAAATTTCTTTTTGAATGTCTTCCTGGGTGCTGCAATGAGGTGGGATCGTGTATGGTACAAAGAAATAAGGGTACACCTAATGACACAAGCAGTGAGTTTTTCTTTGTTTTTGTTTGGTAAGAATCCATTGGAAGCTTACCTGGTGAATATGAAGACAGATCTTTTGACCGCTTAATGTAGATCCAAAGATGCGGACGGTAGGAACTTTCGAAAGTGGCGTGGGACTGAAGGGGGTCGAGACACGATCCAAAGGACCGGTGGCTGACATGCAATAGTCCATATTGACAATGCGGACAGAAATCGTCATGTTGAATTCTCACAATTATGCAAAAGATAAAAAAAGAAAATAAATTTATTTGCGCAGTAGACCCGTAAAAATAAAATAAAAAAAGGGCACGGTCCATACAGAATTTCACGAACCATTATTCGCAAAAAGATTTGTTCCCCGGATATCATTACGTAAGAAAAGAGAAATGTTGCTTCTCTCAATCATGGAATACCAAGTAATCATGTTTACAGACAAGAAAGGCTAAAATTTAATTTGACCATCATGCTCGACAAATCATAAATCCTATAACTGAATGACCGCTATAAAGTTTTAATCAGAATATAGTTCGGATTATCAAATGGAAAGTTTATAAGAGTAGATAGAATATTATAGATATACATAGCGTCGATCAAGAAAACCAATCTTTATTTAAAGTGGTAAAAGTCTTGATATGGCTAATGTTCTCATAGTTTTCCAATGGTTTTAATGATTTGAGTAAACCAGACATAAACTTAAATAGTATAAACAGGTTCGATCAGACTGTAAACAAAACAGGTATTGCACACCATTCTGTAACTCCTTGCTGCCACATATCCATCAAGATTAAACCTGATAAATTTTAATTTTACTTTTTTGGCGACGCTGGGCATGAAGGGAGGGGGGGGGGGTTCGTTGTTGCCGAGAGTCCTACCTCTTCAACATACATTATAGTTAAAGCCAATGGGATTGGAAAAGTGTAGTATTCGATGCGAAGAAAATAATTTTACCTTCGGTTCAGATTAAATGTGTATATGGGGCTATTTGCAGATATCTCTATTACAAATAAAAGCTCAATCACTATGGCTGATTAAGTAAACAATTAAATTATCCTTACATAAACCGGGTTCTCGTTTAGCAGTCTATAAATAAAACTCGTCCTAATACTTTTTTGACACAAATAATTAAGTCATCCTGACATAAGCCAGTTCTTGTTTATCAGTTTACATAAAACCCTCCCACGCCCTTTTGTTCTTCTCTTCTTCTTCTTTTATATCGATAAGAAGGTTAGTTAATAACGACTTTTCTATTCCAAGAAACGCTAAAACATTACATCTTTTTTTTTAAAACGAAGTAGACATATTGCAGATTTTGCGATATTACGGCGGAGGCCAGTCTTCGCTACACGACGAGGACCCCCCAGTTTGGGTCCTCAGGTTTTGGCCGGGTTTACTGTAAGTCATGTAAGTTATCACGACGATATCAAAATACGTAAAAAAAAAAAGGATCCGTGACTAAAAAAAGACACAGATGTAGACATTTCTTCTGCGCTTTGAACATGGAAAACTCGGGGCTGGAAGGTAGGGAAAAAAAACCTAAGGAGAATTAAATAAACTATTAACAGCTTTTGTGATTTTAATAGATCTTAAAGTAAAGAATTCACGGTCTTCCACCTTTGTGTCAAAACACAAGGAATTTTTACCTGGTTGTTCTATGTAAATACATGCGGATTCCGTAAATGGTTTACGTAGTTACAGTGTAAGCCCAGCTTATTACAGTTCGAGACCAGCTAATTACAGTGTGGTCCCAGCTATTTACAGTGTGGTCCCAGCTATTTACAGTGTGGTCCCAGCTATTTACAGTGTGGTCCCAGCTATTTACAGTGTGGTCCCAGCTATTTACAGTGTGGTCCCAGCTATTGTCAGTGTGAACGGATCTGGTCTGACTGGGTCAATAGACATGCAGACGCATACAAAACTGTAAAGAATACATCAAAAGGGTGAATATTGAAAATTTAACAGAATTGAACATTTATGTTCATTAAACATTTGAGTTGTGTTGATTTAGGCCACCGAAATCGCAACGATTCAACAAGCTTATTTGGGATGAAATCTTTTCCAGTTACATACGGAGGGTAAGTTCTATGCTTCTTTCTTTCTTTTTGTATTAACTTCTAAATAGAAAATGCAATACGCGTGTTTCAGGAAGAAGGCATCGACACACTGACTAAGGCTGCTACTCCTGCCGCTGACCACATTCGGCAATTGATTACCCCAGCCTAGTAATCATCTCTTGAAGAGCCTGTTTCCTCCTAATGGCGATAAAAAATGGATTTACATTAGGAGGTAACAATGTCTGTTGTGACGCTACCGCAGACAATGGTACGGCTAGAACCAAATCGGTCCGCCTAGTTCGTAGTCGTTCTGATAATGAGACTTTGTTTGATGATGACTTATTGTCATCATCAGCATTGTCTTTGACATTGCATGCACGAGGTCCAGATAGATTTTTCGTTGATAACATTGATATATCCGAGAGATTTTACAACCTGCAGAATAATGTGTTCAACTTCGTTGTAGACAATACTTTGACATTAGAATCTGATGTTCCCCTCATCCTGTCATTATCCTCCATTCTCTTGTTACAAAACAACAATCGCCTACACAAGAACATGATTCCGTTTTTCGGCAACAAGATATACCAGAAGGTTCGACAAAGTATTCTTGAATCCTTAAATATGACGTGCACTTTTCCCGGAGAAAATATGCTTGCAGTCATTCAAATTTCACAAAGCGTATACAGCAAGACCACAAGCCGAATAAGCGCAGCAGCTTCATTGCTCGGTCTAGCGGAAATGGTGGATGATCGTTTAGATAAAAAGCTCATTGTATCCGCATCCCAGCTTGTCCAATGGTTGTTGGGAGAAACAGTCCACCGCAAGATCTTCCAACGGAATTCAAGATTCTGCCCATGGAACCAACGTATTCTGACATATCTGAAACCAGGCTCATTGCACGATATATTCTACATGCAATCCAACCTTTATTTAACGATGATGAGCGAGACATACGGTTGGATTTGTCTTTTACTGAACGTGTTGATACCCAAAACCGAGAAATAAGTTTTGCTGGTTGTCCCGATTGTATCATCAGTATATATCCCCACCAAACGGACAATTTTACGAACCTAGGATATGGAGAGGTCAAGAGTCAGTCGATGGCTGAAGACCACTATATGGTCAATTTGGATCTTGCTGTTGTAGTTGAAGTATTATCCATGTATATTTTGAACTTTTAGACTTGAAGTTCTGAGCCTGGTATAAATAGCAGGTTTTATTTTATTTAATAAAGTTCTTATTTTTACTGTGTCGTATTTTATACTGGTGATAACGGACTATGGTTGTTGCTAAGCAAAAAAAAAAAAAAAATCTGATCTGATCTGAACTGAACTGAAGTGCGGAGTTACCTTCTATGGGTTTTTTTTTTTTTTTGGTTGAGAACAACCTACATCATTTGTGTGAATCGCAACACTTCGGCCATATACAGCCAATGAAAATAAGTCATACCTGTATAAACGATTTCCTTTTTAATTTGTTTAGATATGCTTAAAGGGGGAGGGATATCGAAGGTCTCTTTTCCCAGGCACTAGAGATTTTTCCACCGAAGAATAGTATAGCAAAAACTAATATCGCGCTTCAATGTTAATAGGCATTAGATAGAAAGTTCAAATGCATGCTTCACCCCATCATTACCTTCATGGCCACGCAAGGTTGTTGTGCCACACAAAAATTGGTCAAGTGAAGCACTGTGTTCTCTTAAGCCTCTTCGTATTTTTACTTTCGCCTCTTTTAGCATCGTGTTGTTGAAGAAAGATGGAAGAAGTCTATGACTATTCTCGGCATAGATATTGTATTGCTATCGGTAAGCCACTTTACTGCTTAAATTACGGGGTCGCTGACTTCCTGTAGATTTGGGTTATGACCTCATCAACTCTCTATTGGTAGCCATTAACAGACCTACAAACAGAGATGGACGGTTAGACGACATCAAACAGCAGAATTTATATGTTTATTTTATTTTGACAGAGATTCCTTTGTAGAAATAGATTTGAAAACGAATACTGTACCTCAATTTTATATGACACTAGCACCAGACATTTCATTGCCAGAGTCAACATGGCCGATGAAACGAATGGGAACCTGAAAGAGCTCCGAGAAGGCGTTATTTATGTACGCAACATCTTAAGCGAGCTCGCCCACATTTATTTAAAATCAAAGCAACAATTTTTCGATAATACGGCACTGTACGCGCTCTTGTACGAGGAAGCTATAGACCTGTTACAAAAAATACGGAATGATTGTAAACAAAAATTGAATGTTGTAAATATGGATTTTTATTATTCTTTGAATCTTCCAACCAGCTGGGATTATAAAATTAGAGAAGAATTGTTCCTGCCTCTATTCGTAAAAGCTGGTCTTCTCCATGAAAGTGATGGTCCGGGCAGGCTGGTGTTTTTTTCAATGTTAGAGTTAAAGTTTCAAAACTTGCAGATGTTTAACCGGTTCCAGAAGTATGTAATATTACAGTACCCGTTCCAGAAGAGTGTAATATTACAGTATGGTGATCAGCGCGTTGTGTGTACAATAGATTATCAAGGTACATACTCCGTGGATTTGAAATTGGTATCAGTTCAATATCCTGCTTTCAGATTAGCAAAAAGAGACAAGGTGCCACAATTGTTGAAAAAAGCTCACTTTGTAATCCCGTTTGGACTAAAGGAACTACGATTGTCATTAGCAGCTTGTGTGGAAAAGCATTGCGATACTACGTTATTATCAGAATCTATCGACGAAATGCTTGAAATAGTCCTTGACATTTACGAGGGGGTTAGTACTTTCATAAGAGTTAATGGAAAGGAGAATTAAAAACTTTTGTTTTTATCAGCAAAGACTGACAAAGGAGCTTTTATTCTATCATCCATTTCGAAGCTTGAAATCTTGCTGGATCTTGATGAACTTGGGCCTAAAAATTAAGTATATCCTTGCTATTAGATCAATCAGCTTAGGGGACATATTTGAACATTTTTCTGGTCCTGTCAAAAAAGCCTTTCAAAATGAAGTAGATCAATTTCTTGCAGGCACGAGCAATATAGTAACCAAGCCAATCGACATTTTTTACACAAGTCGAATCCCGAAAAACTTTTTTGCTATAGGGCTAATCTCATTAATTGATTGTGGGTGGGAAAAGCATTTCAGGGAACTAAGAAAATCTAACATATTAGCGGAACACGATGGTAATTTCCCCACATTCAATCGCTTTGACTATTACACCCGAAAAAATGCAATTGAACAGCTTTTGAAATACCAAATGGAAGAATTTAACATGCGCAGAAACCCAATTATACTACCCAACGAAACAACAACGGAAGAACCCGAAAGTTGCTTAAAGCCTATTATCTTTATTAATATCGGTAAAATGACTCCTTAGTGGTATCAGCTTCGTACTAACCTAATTTATTTTGAAATCACACAGACATATCGCTTACACAAATCCAGACTGTTTTTACATACCTAGATAAAGGTAGACAAGTTGGACAGAGGCAGAATTTTAAATGGTAATAGTAGTAGGCGGCAAAATATCTCATAAGAAAATCCAAACTAAGTTTTATTTCATCGTATAACAGTAATATGCAACCATTGAATAATTTCATCAAGCAACCAGAATTATATCAAAGACCAATATTACAGATACCGAATAGGTAAAACTACTTGAAAAATTTTTGGAGTAGTCAATCCTAATTGTGCAATTAGATTGAAATTAGGTTTAGAAAATGTTTTTGGTAACTATCTTAAAAGGTACTCAAGTTACAAAAGAAGGTTGAAAAAAAGAATACCAATGAAACCAGCATCCAAATTACTTGGCCGGGCGTTCCGAAACTTGCGGAAGAGGATTACTTTAAGCTATGATGAAAGGATGAAATCAAGTAAAAATCGGCTAAAGAGAATTAGAAATTTATTTGTCTCCTTAGACCCAAACCTATTTAAAGAGCTTATGGTAAACATTAGAATGGACGACCTTGTTGTGTTGAAGGATGAATCTTGTGATTCGGATAGTGAGTCATTTACTACATGCCATCCAGGTTACATGTATTTTTTTATGATCACATATCTGCACTGTCTCAACAAGCAAATAGAGGAAAAATTAAAAAGTAATGTAGGATCAAATTGGAGAGCCAACAAAATTTGGTATGGAGTATCTGTTGACAAAAAGCTATTGGATACTGTCTTCGGGTCAATAAAGAAATTGGAAAAATTATTCTTTGCAAGCGGAATACTCCGGAAGGACGACGAACTTCGAAAAGCAAAATTCTGCACCCGTGGTGAAGAAATTCTACCAGCTATCCAACACAGGTATCAGCATTTGGACTTTAGGTTGAAATCATACTTTGTTGTTTCACAGATATCTTCAAAGCACATTCAACTCAGTTTGCATCAAGTGGTCAAACTGGCATCAACCGGAGAAGATCCAGCGTCCATCATTATTCAGGATGAAATGATATATATCGATGATGTATATGATACACTCTGTAAGAGTATTATGAGGAGCATACAAGTCAATTGTCGAGTTGACTATTGTACCACACATAAGTACGGGGAAGATACACAATATGATTTCCAATCATTTGAGATATATAGCAATATGTATCGAAATTTAAAACCATGCGTTGTTGAACTTGTAAGTTGTTATACCTGTAAACAGCGTCTCAGTTTATTAATCACTTTTTGGTAGTTGGAAAAAAATAAATCAAATTTGGACATGGATTCCAAAATACAGCTGAATATCAACACGAAATGTGGTTGCAGTATAAGTATATTTCTTCGTGATATTATAGAGGTAGGTCTTATGCCAGTGATAGAAAGTTTAGCAACAGATATAGTGGCTTCTTTGACCAACAAAGAGTTATTTGGAAACTATGTACCGAATTATATTTTTGTGTTTGGAGATCCGTTCAATCTGGGGCAGGGTTCAAAGATCCACATAGCACACACCATGATTATGCAAAAAGCGATTGATGACGACGTATATATTAAAGAAAAAGATACAATGACATTTGTACTAAGAGAATCTATTTACCAATTACTGGAGACGTTTTTATCTGGGAAAAAGCCCTACATGTTTGGAGGGTTTGTCACTGGAACTTTGTGCCAAGTATCAAGCAAAACTTATGCGCTGCGAATTCGTTCTCAAAAAGGCGTATACATGCCTTTATTTCGAACAAACAGTGATGGGAATATCAAAAATACCATAGCAAAGGATGGTAGTTGTCTTGTATATATTCAGAAAGGGAAGCCAGTTCCAAAAAAAAGTTTTATAATTCAAGTCAATCTAGAATACGGTTAGTTTGTGGCCGCGATTGTTCTTCTTTTATACTAATGTAATGCACCTTTACTTAGAAACACGTCCGGTCCTAGAATTTCTTCACTCAGATTGTTTAAACAGTCATATTCCGAGTAATTATGTTTTGTCACACGACGACGTTCTTGGTCAACATGATAGTATATATTGCGATTTTGAGTCTGCTTTGGTCAGAACGATAGTGATAGAATGTAAACTAATCAACGATAATTTATTTATCAAATTATCAAAAGGATATGTATTCAGCATTGATGAGTATATTGACTTTATTGAGCATTCTGGCTACTACACCAGAACTACTACCGAGCCACTAACACTCGCTTATATTTAACATATCACTGCTTCCAATAAAATCATACCTGAGTATCCGCACCTGCTTTAAATCACCATTTTATCTACATACCTTTCAATTTGAGAATCCTCATTCACTCTCAGCCTCAGGGACACAATGCCTTTTTTATGAAACACTTCCCTAAAAAAGAAATGTCTTTTGTATTAAAAGTACCTTCTAAGACCACACTGATCTTTAGCGGTGTCGCAGGCCTTGTCTACTACAGTAAAAAATGCGCCCAAGATCCCAGAGCCAGACTTGCCAAACAAGTTTCTTTCCTCGCTGACAGATCTTGCGGTGTCCATGTAAGTTTTTTTTTTTCCTGTAATCTGTCTCCAATGTCTCACCACGTAGAACTAAGAAATGTCTCGCAAAGACACTGTGTATATTACTGCACCACATGGCGATGGTCTTGAAAAGAGTCGAACTTGGTTCCGTAAATACGTCAAGGTAGTACCCCATCCACGGACAAACTATCTGCAAAATAAACTAAAAACATTTTTGCGTACTGCAGGTATTGTCAACCACGAAATCAATGAAGCCAAAAGACTTGGCCAAATCGATACTTCTATCATGGAAGAAATCGTTCAACGTCGTCGCAAAGCCGCCGAAGTAGCAGCAGGAAGTAGTGCAGAATTTCCCGACCATGAACGATTAGAAAACAAGCCCAACACAGGTTTTAAATCCTGTGGAGAATATGAATAACAAGAAAAGAAGCGAAGTGGTATCTGATCATATTTCAGCGATAGGTAGAAATGCGTATCGTGGAGTGCTTAGTGGATTATTCAAGAGATGTGATACTTTACTTGTCGTGATTGTAGAGAAGCATCCTCTTGATGTGAAGGATGTAAAAAGGGAGGGGAGAAGACAAAGGATGAGACATTTGTTATTCCAGAGAAAACCTTGGAAATGTTAAAACCCACATTTTGCAAGAATTTGAAAATTTCTCGCTTCCACTTGAATTTTCACCCATCATGGATATCCCCCATGTTAGCAGTATTAAAGACGTCCGTGTGTCTATAGTTATAAATGTATTTGTAATCAGGAAAATAGGCTGTAGATACTGTCTTATATCAAATCCGACATTTTTGAAGAACGGGATGCGAATCTTGAGCAAGAGGAAAAGAAGTATTGCAATGGACATAAAATAGCCGAAGTATTACGAAAAAAGGTACACTGTTTCGAGTAAACACAAGTGTTTTTGGTAAGTTAGTTTGTCAATGATAATATACATTTAATAAAGTGGGGAATTTAAAAAAAATTATGATGAAAATGGTGCCTTTTTTTTTCGTTTTCATGTGTTTATGATTGGCGATAAAAAAAAAGGAGGGGGGGAGCATAGCAATTTTTCTTTTTTCAAGCATTAGGAATTCTGTTGTTTTGTTTCTTTAATTCATTTAGCTGCCACCGAAGAGTGGTCTAGCAAAAACTAACATTGCGCTTCAATCTCAGTAGAAAGTTTGATTGCGTGCTTTACCATGTCTTTGAGTTCATGGTCACATGAGGTTGTTGTGCCACAAAACATATTGGTCACATAAAATGTAGTGTTCTCTTAAGTCTCTTCATACTTTTACTTTCGTCGCTTTCAACATCGTGTTGTAGAAGAAGATGGAAGAACTCTATGACTATTCTCAGCATAGGTTTTGTATTGTCTTAGGTAAGCGACTTGTTTTTTGTAATTACTGTGTTGCTTATTTCCTACAGATTTGGACTATGACACCATCGTGTCTGCAACAGTACCCATTAATGGAACTATTCAAATACTCAAGTTAGTCGACATTAAAACAACAATATACTTTTTTTTTTTTTGACAAACATCCCCTTTTTTAAGAGAGCAAACATTTCGAAAAAAACACAGCACCTCAATTTTATATGACACTACCTCAAAAATCGTTATTGCCAGAGGCGACTTGGCTAATAAATCGAATCAGGACTCAAAAGGGCTTCAAGAAGGCGTTGTGTATATACGCAACATTTTTAACGAGCTCACCAGTAATTACTTAAAATCCAAGCAAAAATCTTTCGATTATAAGGCAGAACAAGCGGTTTTTCTCCAAGAAACCATAAACGTATTACTAGAAATAGTGCACTATTATGAAGAAGAGAAGAATGGTTCAAATATGAATTTTTTTTATGTTTTGGTTCTTCCAACAAAGTGGGATTATAAAATAAGAGAAGAATTGTTCCGGCCTCTATTCGTAAAAGCTGGTCTTATCCATGGAAATGATGGTCAGGGCAGGTTGACGTTTTATTCAAAGCTAGAGTTCGCTTTTAAAGAACTACTGCTCTCTAAAGATCTCCAGGATTTTGTAGAAATAAAGCTTGGTCAGAAGTACATTATATGTACAGTAGATGGTCAAAGCACATACTCTGTGGATTTACAATTAATATCAGCTCAATATCCTACTTTCACAGTTACAGGAAGAAAATGGAGTCCACAAATATTGAAGCAAGGTCATTTTAAAGTACCTTTTGGATCAATAGGACTACGATCGTCATTAATAGTATGTTTGGAAAACCATTGTAACACTAGGCTATCAGCAATGGCTATTGACACATTGTATAAAATCATCCCCATTCCAGAGGCCAATGATATGGATTTTTTTCATTTCGTAAGAATTCGAGGGAATGAAATTGGGAAGAAAATTGTTAAAATATTCTTTTTTAGTGTCTAGTGAATCCGTTTGATAGCCTTTTATCCTATTGTCCGTTTAAAAGCCTACAATTTCATCAGCTTATACTATTCGGATTACAAGAAGAGGAGATCGGTGTTATCCAATCGATTACTCTAGGGGACATATTAAAGCATATGTCCGGTCCTACTGAAAAGATCCTCGAAAAAGAAATGAACAAATTCCTTAAGGGCACGGCCTACATGGAAGTCAAGTCGATTTTCATCCTCCGACCAGAAGCAGCCTGGAACAATTTTAAATTAAGAGGGTTACTCTCATTGATTGAAAAGTGGTCGGAAACGTATAGCGAAGAACAAAACAAATCTCACAAATTAATTATGAATAGCAAAATCTTCGGACCCCATACGTTATCCATAGATGGGGATGTAAAGGTGTATAAACAGCTTGTTGAAAACCAATTAGAAGAACTTTACATGCGCAGAAACCCAGTTATACTGCCCAATGATACACTTATGGAACAACCCAAAAGCTGTTTAAAGCCTACAATTTTCATTAATATCGGTAAGTAAGCTCTATTTCGCTATCTTTTGCGTACTCACTAATTTTTTAATTAAAAGACATATCGTCTGCACACATCGAAATTATAATAACATACTTAGATGAAGGTAGACAGGTTGAGCAGACAGAAAAATTTGAATGGTAATTGTAACATATGGTACTATATATATGCTATGATTGATTTAAAACAAGGTTCTTTCGTTGGATGATAGCGATATGAAACCATTGGATAGCTTTATCATAGAGTCATCATTGTATCAAAGGGCAGTACTTTGTATATCTAGAAGGTAACCGTAATTGGACAAGACTTCCAAGTTATTTATCCAATTATATAGACTGAAGCATGGTTTAAATGATATTATTGGTAACTATTTAGAAATGTACCCATATTCTAAAAGACAAACCACAAGTAAAAAATGGTTGAAGGAAACCAGAGATTTGTTTGCCTTCTCAAAACCGAAATTACTTGCCCAGCTTACAAAAGATATTCAAACCGTTGAACTTTTTAAGTTAAACTATGAACCTCATAGTATTGGTAGTGGTTCAATCGATATCTATGATTTGAATTACTATCTATTTTTTATGATGACTTATATATTCAGTCTCAACAAGTTGCTAGAGGAAAAGCTAGGGAATAAATTTGGAAACGATTGGCAAACCAACAATATCTGGTACGGTGTCTCTGTCGATAAACACTTATTGGATACTGTATTCGGTTCAATAACGAAATTGGAAAAATTATTCTTTGCAGGTGGGATGCTCCAAAAAGACAACGAACTTCGAAAAGCAAAATTTTGCACTCGCGGAGAAGACATTATACCAGCTATCCAACATAAGTATCAACCTCTGAACTTCAGGTTGAAATCATACTTTCTTGTTGCGCAGATATCTTCGAAGCATATTCAACTCAGTTTGCATCAAGTTGTTAAAGTGGGACCACCCGGAGAAGATCCAGCGTCTATCATTATTCAAGATGAAATTTTTTACATAGAGTATGTTTATGGCACACTTTGTAAGAGTATCATGAAAATGATACAAGCCTATGATCAAGTCGATTATTGTAACAAGCACAAGAATAAGGAAAATGCACAATATGATTTCCAGTCATTTGAGACATATAGCAATGTTTATCATGATCTAAAACAATACGTTGTAAAACTGGTAAGCTGGTTTATAACTCGCGTCTCATTTTACTAATTACTTCTTGGTAGTTGGAAAAAAACAAAGCGAATTTGGACATGAATTCGAAAATACAGCTGAATATGAACACAAAATGCGGTTGCAGTGTTAGCATATCTCTTCGTGATATTATTGAAGTAGGACTTATGTCAGCGATAGAAAGTATAGCAACAGATATAGTGGCTTCTTTGATCAACAAAAAGTTATTTGGAAGCTATGTCCTGAATTATATTTTTGTATTTGGAGATCCATTCAATCTAACGTACGGTTCAAAGATTTACACCGCATACAACATGATAATGCAAAAAGCGATTGACGACGGCATATATTTTAAAGAAAAAGATACAAAGACATTTGTATCAAGAGAATCAATTTTCCAATTACTGAAGCCATTTGGACCTAAAAAAAAGCCATACATGTTTGAAAGGTTTGTCAGTGGAGCTTTGTGTCGAGTATCAAGCAAATCTTATGCGCTGCGAATTCGTTCTCAAGAAGGCGTATACATACCTTTTTGCCGAATAAACAGTAATGGGAATATCAAAAATACCATAGCAAAGGATGGTAGTTGTCTTGTATATATTCAGAAAGGGAAGCCAGTTTCAAAAAAAAGCATTATAATTCAAGTCAATCTAGAATACGGTTAGTTTGTGGCCGCGATTGTTCTTCCTTTGTACTAATATGATGCACCTTTACTTAGTAGAAAATCCCGCCGTAGAATTTCTTCACTCAGATTGTTTAGACGATGATATTGCGAGTAGTTATGTTTTTTCACACGACGACATTCTTGGTCAATATGATGAGAAATATTGCAGGCTTGAGTCTGGTTTGGTCAGAACGATAGTGATAGAATGTAAACTAATTACCGACAGTTTATTTATCAAAGTATCAAAAGGATATGTATTCAGCATTGATGAGTATATTGATTTTATGGAGCTTTCTGGCTACCACACCCTAACTATTGCCGAGCCACTGACACTCGCTTATATTTAAAATATCATTGCTTCCAATAAAATCATACCTGAATATCCCGCACCTGCTTTAAAGCACCATTTTGTCTACATGCCTTTCAATTAAAATTTCTCTTTACTTTCTCAACCCCTGGGACACAATTTTCTTTCAAAAACACTTCTACATAAAAAGTCAAAATCAGGACACACATTTAAATGATACCGGAGTACAAAAAACAAGCTATGTAAATCGCTTGCATTGAAAATAACAGAGTAGTAACAAAGCATCTGTTCTAGTTTTATTAAGTAATTTTATGTTAACATGCAATTGGCATGAGTACAATTTAAATCCCTTAACGAGGATCAATTGGAGAGCAAGTCTGGTGCCAGCAGCCGCGGTAATTCCAGCTCCAATAGCGTATATTAAAGTTGTTGAATGTGAAAAGATACATATAAAGAAACGTTATATTATGTACTTATGAATCAGATTCATAACCAATTTTTCTATAATTTCATTGGTGATTAAGGCTTATGGCGTGTTCGTGATAGTTTGAACTGGGTAGCAGGTAAATGCAAGTGTAATATGTATATGCAATGTCTATGGTACTTTAAATGATCTTTAAGCTGGTCGCATCTTTCTTGCTTAGGACGGCGAGTTTTGCAAAGATTTCATTCTGATCAACGATTTATCTGGTGCAGTAATTATAACTACCTCTTTTTATTCGGATATATGAATCCACTTTTTCTTCAAGAACAGACAAAGTACGTCTAGTCACATCGTATGATTGTGAATATTGGTTGTGCATAAGATTTTATTATAAACAAGTGTATGTTCAATAAATAGTTATTACCTGATAGAAGTATACTGAAAGAAATATTCCTCAACCGCCTACCCTACTTGGGCTGATTTGATCTAAACTTTGGCAGAAATCCAGACGAGAGGTCGCGAGTAAAATATATCACACACAGCCAGGAATATCATACATGTCATCAAATTGGTCACAGCTTCTTGTGGCTCGTCTTGTTATGACTATACAAATAGCAAACAACAGAAAATCTTATTTGTATCCTTGAATAATATGAAGTTTATAATACTGATTTTAGTCTGTACAAGATTTTGTGGATGTTTGTCATTGTAAGTAAGCGCTCCGGGTAATGTTTTTTGTCCTTGGGGTAACATCAACGATCAGGTTAATTTGTTTTTTAGATAGTCTAACAGCTTGAAAACTGGGAAAAGACAAAATTCTGCATAATTTTTACAAACAAATAAACAAAAAGTCTTTATTATTTCTTCTCAGCAAGGTCAAAATGAAGACCTGCTTGAACACGTAAATTACCCACAACACTAGACAAATCATAATTTCCATGGTTTTCCAATACCTCATCGGCATTTTTCAAAAAGGCCTCTGTGATGGGCAACTTGGCGCCCGAATCTTTGGCCAATTGTACAATATGGGCAACATCTTTTTTAGCAGTGGTGATAGGAAACGCGATCTCGTCCTTGTACGTGTTCTTCAGCATACGATCGGCATAGACACCCATTAACGAATTAGGGAACACAGCATCCAAGAGCTCCCTCACCTTATCTTGTCCTACACCAGATGCCTCTCCCAACGTCATTCCCTCCGCTACCATCTCAACCACAGATGTGACGAAATAATTACCACACAGCTTCAATCTCAAGGATTCAGCTACATCCTGCAAGCCCAGCTCAATCACTTTTTTACCTACCACAGGGATCAATAAAGGTAAGACCTTGCCGCGAATCTCGGCGGATTCACCACCTGCCATTAGCACGGTCAAATCACCCGATTTCGCCTTGATAGGGGGACCCATCACGGGACAAGCTAAATAAACAACACCAGCCTCCTTGGCTTTGGCAGCATACTTTTGAGCCAATGCAGGACTGATGGTAGATTGTTCTACCAGGATGGTATCGGTCTTTAAAAGGGGGATTAAAATGTCCAAGGTCTCGATCACGGCAGCATCATTCAAGAGACAGGAAAAGATGATGTTGGCGGTAGCCACTTGGTCGAGGGAAGAGGCGACGGTGACGGGATGTGTTTGAGCTAAGGCTTCGGCGCGTGCTTGAGTACGGTTGAAAGCCAAAAGAGGTGGACAACCTAAAGAAGAGAGTTTTTGTGCGATATGACCGGCCATGGCGTTACCCATTGCGCCTAACCCGATATATGCGCATTGAACAGTAGGAGACATTTGTGTGTGTGTATGAGTTGAGAGAAAAGAAAGATAAAGAAGAAAAAGAAAATAAAAAAAAAGAATGGGTGTTTATATAGGTTTTTTGTGTTTTCTGCAACGCGAGAGGGGGGGGGGACTGTTATGCTTACGTTGATGCAGTAAGACATGACTAAGAGCTGACATGAATTTATATATATGTTTTTTTATTTTTATAAAATTACTAGTAATACAACATTTGACCAATCAAATGTTAAACGAGGGGGCGTGTGTGTGTGTGATTTATAACAAATTTTTGTTTTGTGTGTTTAAAAAAAAAAAGAAAGAAAAAAAAAGAAAGCAAAAAAAAAAAAAAAAAAGCAATAGTTTTTTTTTTTGCGTGTGGTATATGAGGTAGGGGGGTGACAATAGAGAGTGGCATAACATAAGAGGGAAATAATAATTAATAGGAAAAAAAGATGAAAAATGTCATAACGTAAATGAAGAAAAAAAAAAAGAGATTACAATACACCTACACGAGACGACTTTTTACCAGACATCAGGTTTTTAAAACTCTTCCACATTTTACGCACGGTGGTCACTGGTGGTGCTGCTGTTGGTGCTTCTTCTGCTGTTTCGGTTGGCTTATTCTTTTGTACAGAAACTGGATCATCTTTCTTTAAGGTTGAAGGTAAAGGTTGTACTTTGCTAGAGCCTGTAGCCATCTTCTTTTTAAAGGAAGCAAACAAAGATTTCTTGGGTGCCTTGGGATGGAGGGTATCATCTTTTGCTGTGGGTGACTTTTTAGCTGGTGCTTCGTCTCTAGTAAGTGATACATGACGCCACGTTTTTGGGAATATCCGTGCCGAAAGTGATTTCGTCTCCGCCTTTATTTTCGATGCTGCTACTGGTGGTGTCTGTGGTGGTGATGGCGCTTTTTTCAATGATGCTGCTGCTGCTGCTTCTGCTGCTGGTGGTTGAGCTGCTGAGGATGGTTGCTTCCAAAGAGCTCTGGAGGCGAATTCAGAAGCACGCGACTTGAATGATTTCTTTGTGGCATTGGGTTTTGTCACATTAACAGCCACGGGTTGAAAGGGAGCTTTCGAGGAGGAGGACTCGAAATGACCGATGGTTGCACCAACCATACCTGTAGAATGCTGTCTCTCCTGTTGCAATTTACTAGGTAGGATAAGAGGAGATTTTTTCTTGTTGGAAAACATGTCCTTGATGGACTGAACCGTGCCCTTTTTGATTTCCAGCCGCTGTAGACTATTTGGATTGCTGGTGGTAGGGGATAAAGGATCATTCGATGAAGAAGATTCGGGTAACTGAAAAAGGGATCTGATGGAACGCACGGTGCCACGTTGTATTGTACTCAGGATGGAAGATTGTTGACTATAAGAGGACTCTGTGTCTCTCTTCAATCTCTGTGTGGAAAATGATGTTTTGCTGGACTGCAGCGAGGCGGATCGATTTAATAATAAAGAGGAAGGGGAGACCCTTGCTACATCGCGCGGATCTGCTTCCGCAATGGGTAAGAAATGGTCGTCGTTGTGGAACGGAAAGGCCAGAGGTCTCGGACAAGAATAAACGAGATCGGGTTGCCGAGGAGGTTGATTTTGCCTCTTTTGTTTCTTTTTCTTTTGCTCTACGGTTGCAATGGTTGTCTGGATATCTTTGGTAACTATAGTTTCCTCTTCGCCGTCGTCAGTCACATGACTGATACTGGTGTTGGGCGAACTGGTGGATGATGAAGACGTGTATCCACTATCTGCTCCTGAAATCTCGGATTCTAAAGAAGTGCGTTTTTTTTTTTGGAGAATGGCTTTCTTTTGTGAACGAACAAGGTACTGTTCGTGTCTAGAGCCAGAAGAGTGAAACATCACACTTTGGCGGCTGCAAAAACAAAAATTGAAATGAAAAAAAGTAAAGGAGAAGAGAGCAAAAGGGAAAAAAAAAAAAAAAAAAATTAAAAGAGGGAGTTTAAGGAAAAGTATTTTTTTTTTAATTTTTTTGCACCAACCACTTTTATTTATCGTGACACAGAAAGATTGCTATTATAAAAAGAGCCCCCGATTTTAATCCAATCTTTCGTAATAATGCGGATTTCCAATGAATGAAGCCAGAAGCATAGAGAAGGCTAGTATGACACTGATACACCACGAAGCTGAATTCATAATGAACGATTGATCGTACTTGGTTCCTGAATAAAAGATGGAACTTGTATTATACAAGTACGCAATAATCGAAAAAGACACCATCGAAGGCACAGCTTATAATATTATACAAAACCTTAATTTTTTTTTTATATAAATCACTCCATTTCTTTTATACAACTTACCAAATAGCACAAGCATTCTAAATTGATTAAAAAAACGTGAAAAACCATTCTCGTTGTGTGACCTCTCACACACTTTTTTTTTTTTGTTACCCTGATACCAGCTTCCATCCTCTCTCTCTCTTCTCTCGATTACTGCACATCACGCCCAATAAAGCAACGATGGTTAATGTACCAACCACTGCGCCAAGTATCATGCCTGCTCCTGCAGCCTGCCTTTTTTTTTTGTGTGTGTGTATATGTAAAAAAAGGATGATCAATTTTTCGTTTGAGATAAAATGTAAAGGTGATAATTACCACAGCTGACAAAACCTTTCTTCTATGTAATAAATATGAATAACCACACAAAAAGATAAAAAAGATATGTTTGTTTATTTCTATTTTACCTTGTGTACAATCACTAGGACCAGGAAATGGTCTGCATTCACCCGTGAGACTATATGTTTTTATAAAAATAAGATGATGCTACATTTTTATTTTTTACCCACACTGGGCTATAAAAAACAGGATTTACCTTGAACATAATTTGAACAGACCATAATTCGTTTCAGAGTAAGATGGTTTTGGAATGATACGAGTTAACCTTTATAAAAACCCGGATTTTTAATATATATTTTTTTTTTAAACACACGTTTTTTTAACTATCGCTGTGTTACCATTTGGGCAAGAACAAAGCGGTCAAATTTAAAGCGTAGCTGCAACAAAACAAAAAGAACACCACCACGTAACCTAGCAAGGACATTTTAAAGGGAGAAAAAGAAAAAAGAAACAAGTTTCATCTTCTTCTTCACCTTAAAGCCTCCTGCAAACAACCAAAAAAAAAGTTGAATTCAATTGGATTAAAATAAAAAGTCACCTTTTTCTCAACACAAGAAATTTATCATAAATTTATCGGTCAAAAGGGACGCTCCTCATAGACAAGGTCTCCCTTAATTGACCCCCACTAATTTTATAAATTTCTATATAAAAAAAAAAGGCTGAGCGATTTTTGCTATCAAGCAGTCCTTCTTCTTCTTATTTATTCATATGCAAACCTTAAGTGCATTCCTTTCCTCCATTGCATTGGAGCAATACCATGCTGCTTTTCTGGAAGCAGGCGCTACCGACGAGGACCTGTCTCAACTCGTGGCTTTCAACGACACCGAACTCTCTGAATTTTTGTCGGCACTTGATATGCTGCCTTTTCATTCCATCAAATTCAAAAAATGTCTACGAGAGCTCAAACCAGCACCACTCGTCGCACAAGACATCATGGTAAGTCCCCTCAGAGATTTTATCTTTAAAGACTAACATCTCAATAGACAGAACTGCCTTCGACTCGTGAGTTTATCTTATCGCATGCCACCATCTACGGCAAGAAAAAGAACAGGCCCTTGACATCCTACGAAGAAGCCATCAACCGCGCTTCACTCGATCTCGCCCTGGAAAATCCTGTGCTGATTTCGAAAAAGGGCCGACTCTTTGACATGGCCAAGCAAAAACTACTGGATTCCGGCTATCATTACAAGCGAGGAAGCAGTCGATCCAAGCTCAAATCGAAAGCTGTGCACCCCGCAGGGTGTTCTGAAAAGCTCATGTTGGCTAAACGAGAAGAAAACGCTCAACGTATGTCCGACCATCGATTAGCGAAAATGGAACAATTACAAATCCAAGTGGATTATGCTTTACAATCACGACAACGCATTGAAAATCAGCTGGCAGCCACTGCCGACAGTGGATTTTCATCCCATCAACGTCATATAGCACTCAAGACGGATTTGGCGCGCTTTGAAGACATCAAGATCAAACTTTCCAAAGAACTAAGTCAATTAAAAGCTCAAGAAAGAAAACATCAATGGTATAAACGACGCAAGTTGGAGAAACACAATCTATCGCAGGATGAAGGTTTTTCCTCTCAGGCGTCACAAGAAGAAGAAGAGGAAGAAGCACATCCTTCTGCTTTCACAGCGTTTGTTTCTTCACAGGAATCTACAAGTAGTGTTATGACGTGTTCAAGAACAAGTGATGTGAGAGCAAGTTCCATCTCAGACTATGACCGATAAAAAAAGAAAAAAATAAAGATAATGATATATTTTTGAATACCCCCCTCTATTTATTATATATATATAATTATGAATGATATTCCAAGGGCACTAAAAAGTCAGCACCCCAAGGAATGGTATTTCCCTTGATGCCGACCCGTTTCCAACATAATCGGGGTATACCTATATCCACAAGGAATAACTCACCCGTCACACGTAGCGATTTGCATCCCGACTTGGGCGCACCTAAACATAGCGTCCATTTGGGTCGAATCACATGTTGTTCAGCATAAAGGGCCGTTCCCGTACTAGCATCTACACCAGTGGGGAAATCCACTGAGAGTACAGGTTTATCTGTCTGCTCATTCACCCAATCCACAGTTTTACATATAATACCACAGTCGGGACTTTCTGCCAGATTGTCCTCTGCACCCAGTATAGCATCCACTATAAAATCTGCTTCACCCAATTCCAGAATATCATATACTATAATCACACCGAATTTCTTGGTCATGGATTCATGGCGTTTCATGGCAGCTGTTAAAGGTTGTTCTGTAGAGATACAGACAGTGACAAGACAACCATGGTTAATTAAGTGACGTGCTGCAATTAATCCACTACATCCATTCTTGTTATTTCCTACCAAGATCACAATGGAGGGGGAAACCACGTCCATTTGACTGAGCAACTGTAATAATAATAAGGAGGTACCTCTGCCTGCATTTTCCATGGCCAACTCATCAAAGGCAGGTGAGGCTTTGGTACATTCGTGTAGAACGTGTGCCATTTGAGCTGGAGAGACAGAAGGACAATGAATACCAGAATAAGAGGTCAGGATACGTGTTGGTTTTTTGACGTGTGATTTCCGTCTTCTACTGTGACGATGGGTGGTGTATTCATCGGGAGTCTGAGAATCATTGTCACTTTCATCCCCAAGATCATCACTGGTTGTTTCATTGTAAGGAGTGCGTTCAACCGAGAGAACGTTTTCGGTAGGCAGTAAATTTACTTTTTGTGGTAAGCGATTGAGTGTCACTAAGAGTTCCTCGGGTGCCGTCTCATCCGACTCCTATTATACGGTTTAAAAAAAAGTGGGGGTACACGCTTATGTTGAAAACTTACTCGTATTTCGGCAAAGACTTTTGCTTTGTCAAACATGTCTAGGTTCTTTTGAAAATCAAATTCTTCTTCTCTAAATATATTTACATCCTCGCCTGCCCATCCATCCGCTGGTATCTGTCGTTTATTTGTGCGTAAAGGAGCTTGTTTGATTTTTCGACCTAAGACAATCCATCCATTTTGTTTGTTAGTTTTTCAAAAAAAAAGAAAAGTGCATGTTATAAATATATGTATGTACTTTTGGATTTGGAGGGCGTCAATATCTAGTGAAAAAAAGACAATAGGTTAGTACATGGGCCATAAGACGTAGAGTTGCGTGCTACCTTGGCTTGTATGACAAGTGGAGGTGGAGGGTCTTGTTCAAGTACGTGGTTATCTAAAGGTGTGTATGTTTGTTGTTGTTGTTGTATTGGTGGTTGTTGTTGTTGGGTTGTACTGCTAGGTGTAGAGATAATTTGCAAGTCCTTGATATCCTTTCCAACCACACCATACAAAGGGGTGCTAAAAGGTGCTTGACCAAAGAGAAACAGGGTCACTTTTGATGGGGGAAGGGATGAGTACGTATTTAATATGGGTTCATGGGTAAGATGAACTCACCATCTTTTAAGGTCATCTGTTGCGTGGAGGGTTCAATATGAGAAACAACACCTTCCAGTTTAATGCCAGAGTGTAATAAAACCGATACTTTATAGCCTAGAAAAGCCTCTGCCATTGTAGTTTTTGTAAAATGTTATAAAAGAGAAAAGAAGGGAAATAAATAAAAGTGTGTGCGTAGGTTTTTACAATGTCCGTCTCACACACACACTCGTATAAAAACTTTTTCTGTCGCTTATTTTCCTTTCCCTCTTCTCTCTCTCTTTAAAGAAATAAAAAAGCTTTTTTTTTATATAAAGAATGGATTTCAGTTCGTTTAATCTGGAAGGTGATGGTCATGTGTTTAAACAAGACTATGACCATGATGGAGATAATGACTTTTTTAACTTTATGGACGACACTTCCGCACCCAGCAACAATACGAACTTTGAAAACGGAAGCTTCACTCCAACCGTTACTACGGCCCATAAAAGTCCCAGTCATTTCAATACCGGTGTTTTGGCAGGACAAGCACAAAATACAACAGACTACGTCATGTCACCACTTCAAATCGCTCCTCAGCATGCCATGATGCAATCCTACCACACTCCTTTACAACATCCTCTGCACGTCGAAGAGTTTGCGGATGAAGAGGTAAAATGTCTGCACACATAACAAAAGAGAGAGAGAAAGAAATACTCACATATATTTAGGAGTTCTTTACGCCACTGGTATCACCGGCCATGGCACCCACCTACGATAACAATTATTTAATGGGTATGAACAACAACGCACAAATCTTTTCACCACTTTCTTCTCCGGCGTTACACCCATCACCCAGCAGCACAAACGGAAGCGATTCCACCACGCTGCAACAAAAGCTTGCATTCATCGAAAGACAACAGCAGCAATTACGCAATATGCACAACCAATTACGACCAAACGCCTCTCCCGATCCCAACAAGAAACCACTCAAGAAACTGTTGCAGTCACCACGACCCTTTGTCATGCCCAAATCCAAATCGGATAGTCCCTTAGCATTAAAACCCATGACACCACATACCTCGTTTGTCAATCAATCGCCTACCACAACTAAACATTCTCCCTTTATTTCACCCGCCACACCTTCCCTGTTGATGAAATTGGGTAGTGGCATCCCTTCTTCGGGTACAAATACACAGTATGCTTCATCCAATTTAGCCGTAGATCATATGCCCGTGCTACCTGATGCCATGTTACCTCCCGTCGAGGAACCCGATGTCAAACGACGTCGGATCTCACAGACTTCGCCCACTTCCACTGCCACCTACGAAATGTCCCCCAGTGGCGGACTGAGACCACAACAATCACCACGGGCCTTAAAACCCCTCATCTCGCCCTCATTAAAACCAAATGGGAAACGTCTGTCGTCTATTGAGGAAGAGACAGCGCGGGCGTTACTCACATCGAAATCGAATTATGAGAATTTAAAAGAAGGAAAGGCCAAGAGTCTGGGGATTGATTTTTCCACGACGATCCAATCTGGTATTGAAAATCGAAGGTCAGCGCATAAAGCCGCGGAGCAAAAGCGAAGAGATACATTGAAACAAAGCTTTGATTCGTTAAGGACAGAGATCATTGAAGCCATGGTGCTAGAGGAAGAAGGGGCTGATAGACAGGCAAAAGAAAAAGATGTGAAACAAATGAGTAAAGTGGTGTTGCTACAGCATTCCTATGAGTACATCTTACGGCTGAAGAATGATAATAGACGCAAAGATCAGAAACAGGACAAGATGCGTCAGGAAATTATCCATCTGCGTCGACAATTGGGTTTACCAGAGATCACTCAAGAGGAAAAGGATGAAGAAATGAAGGAAGCCTTGGAAGAAGAAGAACGAAAGCAGGCAAGATTAAAGCGCCTACAAACAGCCGCTGCCGTAAATGCTGGTGAAGAAGATCTTTAAATTTTTTTCTTTTTCTTTTTTTTTTTTTTTTTTTTTTTCTTAATAAACTTTTTTTCTTTTCTTTCTCTATGGATTCCACGTTTACATAGAGAGTAAATTCGTAAACATCAAATACACAGGTCCAGAAATTCGATGTGACACATGTGTAAAGGTGAACGGCCTTCAATAATCTACATATTTCACAAAAAATGTAAATTGTGGCATATCTCCTCGACTTTGTTACACATCAAATTTAACGTGCATTTAAAATCATTAATCCCTCATCTTCAGAAAACACCTCACTCATCTATAATCAACACCAAGTAAGTTTAAAGTTTAAAGGACACTTGGACCCAAAATAGAAACTGAGTTTTTTTTTTTTTATACACGCCTTTTTTATATGAATATGTTTATAACTAGAGACGCCTCTTTGTTGATACATCTATTCCAAAAAGGTTTAGGATGTCGGATCTAGCCTTGACAGTCGCTAACAGAGATTTTCTTGTAGGCTGATGCAATACAGGGTGTTAGCTGATCTGTCTCTTTTAATATCACTTTTTGATTTTGGCCCAATTCGTTTTTATAGGGTTTGAAAACGGCGGCATGAATAGAAGCTTTCAGCCCCCTTTTTTTATAGCTTCTACTACAAATGTAGAGCGATGGATTCTGCAATTATCTAAAACAATAAAAATCTGTCATGCCTGTCTAACACATCCATGACAGCCTCAACAAACTTGGCAATAGGATAGGCATTAGTTCCTTTCTTAAGGGGTTTGGCATTAGATACATCCGTAGATTTTCTTTTTTTCAACTTATTGAACGTTAAAAGTAAATGGTAGGTATAAACTAGATACTGTTTGTGCTGCTTGCTAATCATCATCAACTGTAAATCCAAGGAAAAAAGCTGCACAAGAATCTTAAAGTCTCTACCAAGGTAAGAACGATAGGCGCTCAAAGAAGAAGTGAGATTACGATGTAAGGCCTTTGAATTATAGTTTCTGTAAGATTTTTTGAGTTGACTATCGTTTAAAAGATGATCGTGAGCAATCTTGAAGCAATACTTGGCCATTCCCGAGAAGAGTTTCTACGGGTCTTCCATAAATCTACCGCTTCAAGTTTCAGGAATTCCTCTGCTCCTGTCATCTTAAAGCCTAGATCACTCCAATTGTTCGATACTCCAGGACCTTGTATCGCACCTTGATTCGTCCTCTGTTTGGAAGATGAACGAAACTGGATCGCACAAGTTTAATCGAGATGTACAAAATCCTTAAAGTCTTCAAGAGTTCTTCTTTCCGCAATGTATGCATCAGCAGTGTAACGCCATGTTACGGGGTGTCTTACCAAAGGCTGATTAGGGTCAGACTGCCAGTAGCAAAATCTACAAGGGTGATTAACCCTTTGTTCATCGCTAACTCAGCTTGACGTTATCTCCGCGGAACAGGTGCGATTACGAACACGTCTTCTTGTCGCTCAGCATCACAAGACCTTTTTCCAACTTGAGCTAATTATCAATGGCTTGACCATTTCCATTGCCGTGACTTTGTAATTTTTGGTACAATGGGGACCAAGTAACTGGCTGAATGGAGTATATGAGACAATACCATCGTTCTAAATTAATTTGGAGCACAATTACTGTTCACATAAATCCAGAAGTTGAATAATGGACATATCATAATATTGCGTAATGGAATAACCTTTTCTGAACGAATAGTCGCGGAATGACCGTCAGGGAAAAACTCCACAAGAAATGCACTGGAAACCTGATCGTTCACAGCGTAGAATCTGTCAAGGATGTAACTATGCCGGCCCTAACAGCATCACCGATCCAGAAATCATTTTCGGTATTCGACATTTCTGTTAGGACCCTAGGCAATTGACAGCTGTCTTTCCAGACCTGGTTTGGATGAAACTTTTGGTTAGGTGTGAAATCCGGCAAAGATTTGAACAATTTCTAATATTGGCCATCACCCACCGCAAATGATTCGATGGCTTTATATAATGCAGATAGACTTGAATATCGGTTGTTATTTTATTTTTTTTTGGGTTTCAGCTTCAAGTCGAGGAAATTTTCGTTTAAGGTCGTGATTTTTACAAATACGAACGAAGAGGATTAAACTCTGGCCTTGGCTGAATTAAATCCCTTTCTTGATGTGAAATGGTGATTGGATCGTGCACCATGGTCTTATGTTTAAAAATCTGTCCTGTGAACCTTTAGAATAGCAATGTTTTCATTTCCATTTCGTTTTTGAATAGATAGAACGGATTTGTATCAAAGACGGATATACTTGGAGTAGCGTTGGAACTATCCATTTCTTCGTTGTTAAAGTCAGGCTCATTGTCAATGTCTACGGTAAATTCCTGTATATCGTTGAAATTCTCATCACAACTGTCAAAATAATGGCCACCTTCATCAGGTTCTTCAGCTAGTTGTCTATAATTAGGGATTAAAATATAGATGAACTATATGTGTAGATGATTTTATTTGTTTAGATAGATCAATATGTGTATATCGGGTTGTGTGTAGATATTTTTAATGATTGCAATGTTCATTTAGTCGTAAGAGAAAAAGAAGAGTAAATCCTTGCAGACCACTACGAGATTAAAAGGATAGAGGATTTTGCAGCCAATACATGTATCGTTTTGATATCTTGTTTAAACTAGAGACACTAATATAAGCAAAGAGTTGTTTTCAAGAGAACCCACAAAGTTCAAGAGCTGCTATGTAATATATTTTGTCTAGGTACTGATTTAGATCGTTTCTTTTCTCTTGACGTTTTCAAATGATGAATAGTACTACAATACTGGGGGACACTTCAGACCTTAGTCGCTATCCTTTTACGGATACACTTTCCCGTGACCAACCGTGAAAAGAGAAGGTAACCTTGGCATTTCATAGCATCAAAGAAGGCCATCAAGCAATGAAGATGACTATGCTAGGTGACTCTGCAAGTGCCATCACAGGCGAATGACTCCCCCCAATTGGAGCCTGAAGAGAACCCAATCACACTTCTTGAGGCTGGCCAAACCCCATCGAAGAGGCGGTATCAGTCGTATACCGAAACTTTGACAAAAGGCCTTCAATCACCAAAGACGATAATACGGTGCATCTCCTCATCAAATTCACCTGTGTGTAGCTTCATAGGACGCGTACATCTAAACACAACAGTTTAGCAAAACTGAAGGAGGTGTTTTTTTTTAAAAAAAAAAAAGTATACCTTTTCTGTAACATTATTAACACAAACAATTTTAAGAGACCATGATTAAAAACGGATGGACAATGCTTCCAATGGGATAATGTGGTAGTGGTGAAACGTCTTTACAGAACGGAATAATGAATGGTATGTAAAGAGATGTATATAACTTTGAGCATGTTAAGGTGAGAAGTAGAGAAGTTGAATAAAAAAGAAAAAGTCTTTTTTATTTTCTTGGCTGTTATTTATGCAAAAAAAACTGGTTTGTTTACTTTGCATATGATGGCTTATAAACTTAATTTGCTTTTACTAGTTTTCAAAAAACTGATATTGCCCACTGAATAGTTCGTGTTTTTCTCGACAGATCCATGTGCGTAACATGGTACATTCCTTGCTGTGTGCTGCATTATGAATAAAGTAAGATTCACTTTTTCATGGGTAGCTGATGTCCAACTGCGCCAAAGGATCCCATTGAAGTACGGTATTTTTGTAATAATCAGATGAATCAGATCTTGGAGAAACTTTCCTTCACCCTTTTGACGTAAGCCTTCTTTGAAATATATATATATACATAAATCGCAGAGGGCCATCTATTCTATTAATGAGCCTTTTTTTTTTATTGAGCTACTAATTTAAAAAAGGAAGGTAGAAAGAAATAATAATAATATATAAACAAGGATATTTGTACACGAAGAAAAAAAAAAGGGGGGGGAGGGTGAGAGGCAAGGAAATATTGAGTATTTGGAATTATTCTTCAGGTTGACAGCAATCAATTGCCTGACACCATTCACTTTCCAGCACACACGAGGCCGTAATTCTTTTCTGAGGTTGAGGATCCAACATACGATAAATGATTTTCTTTGCATTAATATCAATACCATCCAAAGTATCAAACCTTCCTTCCTTGGCACGTTTTCGAATGGTCTCTCTTGCCTTTAACACACTTGTCTCACGTTGTATACGTTCCTGTGCCCTTTCCTCTTGTGACATGGTTTTTTCCAGCCCCTTTCTTCGTGCATGTTCCCTTCTCGCATTCTCTCGTTCTTCATCCAGTAACTGTCGAAATTTCAAATACTTATCGTAGGCTTCATCTTCCCCTGCTTTTGCCACTTGCCATAAATGTGATGCCTTTCTCAAGGCCATATAGATAATACCACAACTCCACACATCCACTAAACGAGCATCATAATTCGATTGTGTAAACTCTTCGGGTGCGATATAAGGTTCTGAGCCGACTAAACCACGAATCAAGTGAATCTTTGAGCAAGTCTCTTCATCGTCCTCCTCTTCTCCATCACTGTCCATGATGGCCCCCTTGAAACAAGCAGCAGAGCCAAAATCCGAGATTTTTAAACATCCCGTGGTTGTCAAGAGTAAATTCTCGGGTTTCAAATCACGATGGGCTACGCCAATGGTATGAAGGTAAGTGACACCCCGCATTAATTGTTTAAAGAAACAGTTGGCTTCAGCTACTTCTAATCCATCTGGACAATCGTACAGGACATCGAATAAATCTCCACCCCCACTGTATTCCATCACTTGAGCAAAGATCGGTGACGTCTCGTTCAAGGGTAATAAATCAAAGGTGCGAATGATATTGATATGATCCATAGTGGAAGAAATGTAGTATTCGGATGTCAATCGTGTGACATAATCTTTGGAATTTTCTCCATGGCGTTTACGTAATTCCTATAATGGAAAAAAAAAAAGAATGATGAGGGATTTAAATAATACGAGGCTTTTTTTTTTCTTTCTCTCTCTCTCTGCTTACTTTAACGGCGTACAAACGTTCACCTGTTCCTTCTACCTTGTGAGCGACTCTGACTACACCGGAAGTGCCCTTTCCTATAGTTTCTTGACACGTGCCCCATTTCTCTGCCAGGGTCTTTTTATCATCAGAGGTGCGATGCAATCGTAAGTTTAGGGCTGCTCGTTCTTTCAGCACCTCATCATACGTGACCTTTCTTTCGGTCCATTGAGTCAGACGTAAAGATTTATTTGCAATCCCAGTCACAAGTCCATTCAATGAAGCAGTAATCCGGTTAGGAGCCGGTAGCGTCAAATGATGAAGATGCCCCCCTTCTTCTAATAACTGAAATCTAGCGGGAGGTCTCGCTAGATCTTGTGAGGCTCGTTGTGATACGGGTGGGGATAATGAGATCGGCGTTTTCGTACTATTACTGTTATGGGTATGAATTGAACTGGAAGTGCGTAAGACTTGTTTAGGTGAGGTGGGTGGCGAGGAAGATGGCAGGATACTCGAAAGCGAGACAGAATGATGCGAGTTTTGTGGTTGCAGTGCAGGAAGGCTGGTTTCGCCCGTGTTTAAATTACCTGTAGTGTTTCTGGTCGTCAATACCGGTGGTGTGTTATTGTTGTTGACTGGGTGTGCTACCACATCCTTTTTCACTGCCACTCCTTTATCCTTGTTAAACAACGATTGAAAAAATCCCATAATAAATAAATAAAAAAAAGAGAGAGAGAAAGGAAAAATTATATGAAAATAAAAAAAAAAAAGAAAAAATAAATAAATGTTCCGTATTTTTTATTGGACACAGATGCTCACGGTACCCAATTTCGCGCGAGTTTAATTTTAGAGGGTTTCAATCTTGATTGGATGTTGGGGGGCGTAGTTGTTAAGTAAGCTAAATGGCGTTACTGATATTTCGCATCTTTTTTAGTCATTTGTGACATCTCGTACACAACTCATTGTTTATATATACTTGAATCATTTTGGCTAGTACACCATCAATCCTTTATTCCCCAACCTCCACCCCCACACCCCCCGAACCACGGACATAGAATAGGCTGATTTATTAGCTACTCATCAAATATCTGCTTTTAGTATAAATAATGCACAATCAATCATTTACCATAGTAAACGCTCACTTTATCTGCACTGGCTATTTTACACACGTGTACAACCCCATTAGCATACAAAATAACAAAAACGCACATCATTTTCATTTTAAAAGGGCTGCATTATGATTTGTTTATTGAAATGAATGACAGATACTTGATGTCATCCTGCCTTGATAATAGCCGTTTATCCCCCCCCCCATAATTATCTTTTTTTCAAAACAAATCCCTAATAACTCTCCAAAAGAATTCTTACAAAAAAGGAAACAATTTTCAAGGCCATCTTTCCACTGAGTTTAACTTCTTACAAATGCAAACGTCAATCAATCTTTATACACTAGTGTGTCTATCTATAGGGTTCTTTCTTATTGAATCCACACTTCTAGAGATGTAGATCTTTTGTTTCTTGAAGCACAGTCGACTCTTTGTCATACAGTGTATTTAGAGAGGTTTAAAAGCCTTCTTACACGCCAAATTAGAGAATGTTTATTTTGAAGGGAACGCTTCAAACAAATGTTTAAAGTAATAGGAACACTGACTAGTAACCCCTTCACGTTCCAGCCCTTTTCTTTCTTTCTTTTAAAAAAAAACTTTATTTAAGCACCTTGCTAATCCGGGAATCGTTTCCTTTCAATGTAGCTGAGAACACAGCATCCACCTAAAAAAGCTACCGAATGGGATTCTGTCGTCATTGTGTCGCTCTTGGCAGAAGGTCTCCCCCTCTTTTTATTATTTTTATTCCTTCTGTATTCTTCTCCCGAGAGATTGACCTCCAGTTGCTTTTTATCCCGTGTCCTCGTAGTCGTGAACTCAACTTTATCTTTACATCACGTTTCCCTCTCTACTATGCTTAATTTCTCCGTTTTTAGGTATTTCTTGTTTTCAATGTTACACCTTCATTTCGCTGAGATAGAAATTATGCTAAATATAAATACAGTGATAAATTTTAGGCCAAGTCTTTTGGGTGATGTATTCATTCCTCGGTTGTAGCTACGTTACAGTATGACGCTCGCTTTCGAAACTTTTGCTACGAGATAGGTTAAAATAAAAATGGTTCCCCCCCATCTCTGCCAATATTTATAATTCAATAGCTCAGTCACTGACAGACGACATAAAATACAAGAATAACCATCTCTGTGATAAATTATTTCTCGTTCATACCAACATGGCACTTTCTTCTTATGTCGGTATGCTACATGATCAAAGTTGTTTGAGCGTTTTAAAGCAAACATACTTGACTGTGTCGTCATATTCTTACTCTTTGTTCTTTAATTTGGTTAGATGACTGAAAAGACTCTGTGTAAACTACAAAGGAAAAAAATCTTGTAACATCCACCCTCATTCCATTATTTTGTTGTAGCCTGATTTTTTTTTAAGCAGAGCCATCTTCCTATTAGGCACCTTAAACGTATATAGCACTGTTGTCACATTATTCTAATATGTAAGAAAATGTGTAGTGAATCATCTTTTCTCTTTCTGAAATACAAGACCCAGATGATTGGGATAGTCACCATTTGTTTGCGCAGTAATTATAATTGTTGAAAACTTAGTAGTGAGCTATTTATCAGACTTGCTTGATATGAAAAAGCTGCTGCATATTGTTGAACAAAACTCATAAACATAATTATCTTTTAATACTTTGGTACTAGTTCTTGTGACGATAATAAGAATGATTTGGACTTGTTTAGTTTTGAAATCAAACACTCCATCGTCGTATTCTCCTGTTACTTTGTTTCAACATACAAGTGACTTTTATTCTTTTGGAATTTACTAATGGGCATGTTGCTGTGAGAACAGTTAGATGATATAATTTCATTTATCCTGATCGAGCCATAGAAATCGGGCTCACGATAAAGCGAGCAGTGTCCTTGAGGGATTATAGGTTGGGAGCATACTTGTCCGTTGGCCATAGTATGAAGTTTATTTCTTGTGACATCCCTATTTCTTTTGTAAAGGCTACGTATTTGAAAAACATAATTGAAGATGTCCTCTTTAACATTTTGTACATCACCAATTGTTTAGAAATTGGCTGAGTTGATTAATAGAAGGATACATAGGATAAAAAAAGAACTTGAAAGCGTCTCCCTTTCCAAGTTTTTAGAACAGCCACAATGTATGTGGAAGCTGTAAAAAAAGGGGGGAAATAATATAAAAGTCAATGAACAGAGAGAAAAGTTGATTGATATTTTCTATCCAAATAATCGAAAAGAAGTGCGTTTACAAGAGCGAGTTAACATCAAGCATATATTTTGATTCACTGCCACACAACTTTTGTAAAAAACAGTTAATAATTCTAAAGATGCAGTTTCCATTAACTACAGTACAAGACAACGTATTATAAACCAATGATTTACATGATACATTATGTAATAAAGTCATGATAAGCATACAAATTAATTGTCAAGTTGATTATTATACCACACACAGAACTGGGAAAGATGTAAGATATAATTTTGACTCGTTTAAAATATAGATAATAATCGTTAAAATCTAAAGGCATGCGTACTTAAAATAGTAAGTTAGAATAAAACAAACATATTAGTATTACTTGTCATGTTATTGGAAGCTGGAAGAAACAAAGATTCTTTAAACATGAATTCCAAAATACAGTTGAATAATGACAGCAATAGCTTGTAGTATTAATATGTCTCTATGTGACATTACCGAAGTAGGGTTATTGTCAGTGGTTAAAAATATGACAACGACAGCTGTATTGGCTTCCTCTAAAAATGATGGATCATTTAAAATTATGTACCAAATTACATTTTTGTATTTGGGGATCCATTCAATCTGACTTACGGCTCAGTAATCCACAGCACATAGACCATATTACTGTAAAAAGCTACCGGCAGAAGCGTACAGTTAAAGAAAAAGACAAACACATTCGTATTAAGAGTGAGAATCCATTAACCAATTGATGGAGCCAGGTCTACGTATAAAAAGTCTGTGTACGTATGAAAGAATTTTCTCTAGAACATTGTGCCAAGTATTAATCAAAATATATGCGCTGCGAATCCCATCTTGTCAACAAGACAAGTCTGAGCCCTTCATATAATTAAACAGTAATGGTGATATCAAGAATACCATCGTAGGAGATGGAAGTTATTTAGTATATATTCAGAAAGGAATGCCAATTTCAACAAAGGCTTTCATAATTCAAGCGAATGAAGACATAAATTTTAACTGTTAGTTAATTCTCATAATTATTTTTGTTATTCTATCTACGTTCGGCTTTTAAAACAACAAATTTAAGGTCTAAACGTATTGGTAAATAAAAAAGATTTTATTGAAGCAGTGATAGGTTAGATATAAGCGAGTGTCAATGGCTCGGCAATATTTAAGGATTGGTAATAAGGTTTATGGATATAGTCATTAATATGGCCCATACATCCTCTTGATACTTTGATAAATAAATTATCGCTAATCTGTTCATATTCTACAACAAAATTTTTGACAGTATTACTCAACAAATATTCCCATGGTATGTCATAAGTTGCACCAGGAGTGTCGCTGTGCAACAAATCATACTTGTCCAGAACAGTACTCGTTGAACTTTCTAATTGAAGAATTTCTAATTTGCTATCTATGTGTAAGTAAAAGAGGGTCTCATCAGTACAAATAAAGAAAAAAAAATAGTAACAATCTAACCATGTTCTCCATCAACTTGAATTCTAATCCCCTTTGTTGAAATTGGCTTCCCTTTCTGAATAAATACAAAATAACTGCCATCTTCTGCAATATTATTTTTGATATCACCATCACTATTTATTCGGGTGAAAGCGTAGTGACAGTTTACGTAGGAAACGCTAACCCTCAGAGCAAATGTTTCGCTTGATACTTGGCACAAAGTTCCAGTGACAAACCTTTCAAGCATGTAAGGCTTTTTTTTCAATAAAAACATCTCCAGCAATTGGAAAATTGATTCTCTTAGTACAAATGCCTTGGTATCTTTTTCTTTAATATATACGCCGTCGTCAATCGCTTTTTGCATAATCATGGTGTATGAGATTTGGATCTTTGAACCCTGTCCCAGATTGAACGGATCTCCAAACACGAAAATATAATTCGGCACATAGTTTCCGAATAACGTTTTGTCAGTCAAAGAAGCCACTATATCTGTTGTTATACTTTCTATCACTGGCATAAGGCCTACTTCAATAATATCACGAAGAAATATGCTAATACTGCAATTGCAGTTCGGGTTGATATTCAGCTGTATTTTAGAATTCATGTCCAAATTTGATTTGTTTTTTTTCAACTACCAAGAAGTGATCAACAAACTGAGACGTTAGTTATAAATCAACTTACCAGCTCAACAATGCATGGTTTTATATTTCGATAAATATTGCTATATGTCCCATATGACTGAAAATCATATTGTATACGTTTTTCATTTGTATGTGTGGCGCAATAATTAACTTGGCAGTTGGCTTGTATAATTTTCATAATATTCTTACAAAGCGTATCGTATACATGTTCAATGTAAATTATTTTATCTTGGATAATGATGGACGCTGGATCTTCTCCGGATGATGCTAGTTTAACAACTTGATGCAAACTGAGTTGAATATGCTTTGCATATATCTGTGCAACAATAAAGTATGATTTCAACCTAAAGTCCAAATATTGATACTTGTGTTGAATAGCTGGTAGAATTTCTTCTCCACGAGTGCAGAATTTGACTTTTCGGAGTTCGTCGTCCTTCCCGAGTAATCCACTTGCACAGAATAATTGTTCCAAGTTTTTTATTGAACTGAATACATTATCCAGTAAGTTTTTATCAATAGAGACGCCATACCAAGTGTTGTTGGCTTGCCAGTTATTTCCTAAATTAATTTTTAGTGCTTCCTCTATTTTCTTGTTGAGGCAATGCAGATATGTGATCAAAAAAAAATATATATAACCTGGATGACAGGTAGTAAATGACTCGCTATCCGAACCCCAAAATTTAGCTTTTGACACAAAAAGATCTTCCACTTTAAGGTTTGCCGTAAGTTGGTTAAATAGTTTTTGTTGTGAAGAAAGAAATAATTTCCTGATTTCCTTTTGTCGATTTCTGCTTGATCTTATCCATTCATCATTGCTTAAAATTCTTCTCCTCTGTATTTTTCGGGATGCTCGGCCAAGTAATTTGAATACTTGGTTCGCTAGTGTTCTTTTTTCCACTCTTATTTTGTAACTTGAGTATAATTTAAGATGGTCACCAAAAATCTTTTTTAGACATGTCTTCAGTCTAAATGTACAATTAGAGTTAACAATAACAAACGATTTTTCAAGTAGTTTACCTATTTGGTATCTGCAGTATCGGTCTTTGATATAATTCTGATTTCTTGATGAAACTAACCAATGGCTGCATATTGCTATTAAACAATGAAACAGATCTTAGTTTGGATTTTCTTATAAAATATATTTTGCTAACTATTACAATTACCATTCAATATTTTGTATCTGTTCAACTTGTTTATCTTTATCTAGATATGTTAAAGTAGTCTTAATTTGTGTAAGCGATATGTCTGTTTAGTTTCAAAATAGGTTAATACAAAGCCAATAACTACTACTATGGAGTCATTTTACCGATATTGATGAAAATAATAGGCTTTAACCAACTTTTAGGTTGTTGAATTGTTATTTCCTTTGGTAGTATGACTGGGTTTCTGCGCTTGTTAAATTCTTTCATTTGGTTTGCTACAAGCTGTTTAATTGTTACTTCCCGAGCAGAATCGTCAATATCACAGAATACGGAACATGTACGATATCCGATTAATTTGGGAAAAGATTTTAGTTCGTCTTTATACTGTTTTGTCCACTTTTCAAGCAATGGAGTTAACCATAATGCTTTAGAAATGCTATTGACTCGAGTTGTGTAAAAGATGAATATCGACTTAATTTTTATATTGCTCGTGCCCGCAAGAAATTTACTTGATTCATTTTCAAAGACTTTTTCGGCAGGTACAGAAATATGTTTAAATATGTCTTCCATAGTGATTGATCTCATAGCATCGATTTTTCTTCTGTTTAACCCGTACCTCTCAAACTCGCGATATTCTAAGTGATCAAACGGCCGTCTGGATAAAACGATCTGAAACGAGATTTGCTAGTTTGAAAAAAAAAAAAACAATTGGTTTTAATTCTCTTCCTAACTACATTTCTTTAAATACTTACTATACTTTTAAAAAAATTGAAGTCTCCACTGATGATTAAAAGCATTTCGTCGATAAATTCTGGTGATAATGTAGTACCACAATGCTTTTCCAAACATGCTATTAGTGACAATCGTAGTTGATTTGATCCATAAGGCATTTCAATATGAACTTGTTTTAATAATTGTGGTGCCCATTTTCTTTCTGCTGATATGAAAGCAGGATATTGAGCTGATACCAATTGCAAATCCACAGAACATATACCTTGATAATCTACTGTACACATAACGTACTGATCACCATACTTTAATTCTACGCCCTTACGGAATGGTCTATCCATCTGTATGTTCTGAAAGTTTAACTCTAACACTGAAAAAAACACCAGCCTGCCCTGACCATCATTTTTATGGATAAGACCAGCTTTTACGAATAGAGGCTGGAACAAGCCTTCTCTTGTTTTATAATCCCAATTGGTTGGAAGAACCAAAGTATAATAAAAATCCATATTTAAACTATTCAACTCTTGTTTATAATCATCAAGTAATTCTTGTAACAGGTCTACAGCTGCCTCGTAAAAGACCGCGTATTGGGCCGTATCATCGAGAGATTTTTGCTCGGATTTTAAATAAATTTTGACGAGCTCACTAAAAATGTTGCGTACATGAATAACGCGTTTTGGGAGCGACATTGAAGCTGGAATCGCTTTTTCAGCCAAGTCACCTCCGACAATGACCTTTCTGAAGGCAGCGTCATGTAAAATTGAGGCATCGTATTTTTTTCGAATTCTTTTTTACAAAAAAAAAAAAGGGAATCACTGTTAAATAATAATAATAAAAAGTACATCTTGTTGTTTCAATGTTGATGAACCTGTCAGACTTCTTTGTAGGTCTATTAATGGCTATTAATGTAGATGTGATGGTGTCATGTTCCAAATCTATACGAAGTCAGCAACGCCGTAATTTAAAAAACTAAGTCGCTTACCGATAGCAATACAGTATCTATGCCGAGAATAGTCATAGAGCTCTTCCATATTTTTTCTTCTATAACACGATATAAAAAGTCGCGAAAGCACAAATACGAAGAGGCTTACGAGAACCAATTTAGTGTGGTACATCAACCTTGTGTGACCATGGACTCAATGACATGGTAAAGCATGCATTTAAACTTTATATGTAATACTTACTAACATTGAATCGCAATGTTAGTTTTTGCTAGACCGCTCTTCGGTGGCAGCTAAATTAATTAAAGAAAAAAAAAACCAGTCAAATCTCTAGTGCCCGGAAAAAGAAAACATTGCCATCCTTCCCCCTTTTAGCATATGGAAACAAATAAAAAAAGTTATCGTTTACATCATTTTTTTTTTATTATTTTTACTTTTTTAAACACAAAGTATCATTGACGGACTAACTTACCAAAAATACTTGTATATCTATTTCCTCAATACTTTGGCTATTTCATGTCCAGTATAATACTTCTTTTTCTCTTACCCTAAATCTGCATCTCGTTCTTTAAAATGTCAGGTTTGATACAAGACAACATATACAGTGCATTTTACACCTTCCAATCATGTTTATAATTAAGGAGAAACTGATCCATCTAACAGTGTTATTATGGGGGGTATCCATGATGGGTGAAAACTCAATAGGAAGCGAGAAATTTTCAACTTTTTGCATGATGTGGGTTTAAACATTTCCAAGGTTTTATCAGCAATAACAGATGTCTCATCCTTTGTCTTCTCTCCTCCCTTTCAAAATCCTTCACATCAAGAGGATTCTCCTTTACAACCACGGCAAGCATAGTGTCACATCTCTTAGATAATCTACCAAGCACTTCACGATACGCATTTCTACCGACCGCTAAAATATGATCTCAGATATCACCTCGTTTTTCTTCTTATCGTTCATGTTTTCCAGGGATGATGTAGAACATGTGTTTTACTTGATTTCGAACTGCTCCTGCTCTGGTATTTTTGCGATGACTGCCACGGCGGCTTTGCGACGACATTGCACGATTTCTTCCATGACAAAATTTTTGATTTGGCCAGGTGATTTAGCTTCTTTGATTTCGTAATCGACAGCACCTGCAACAAGAATAAGCTGCAACGGTCAAAAAGTGTTAGTTTATTTTTTATACATGTTTTTGTCTGTGGGTTGGCGTATTACATAACCTTGACATATTCACGAAACCGAGTTCGACTCTTTTCAATTCTATCGCCAGGTGGTGCAGTAATATACATCGTGGCTTTACGAGGAATTTCCTAGTTCTATGTGGGGAGACAATGAAGGGAGATCAAAGAGGGAAGAACATAAATGAGTACCGCAAGGTCTCCCAGCGAGGAACGAAACTCGTCAGGCAAGTCTCGCTCTGGAATCTTGGGCATACTTATTCGTGGAATAGACAAGACCTGCAATGCCACCTGCAATGCCACCTGCAACACCACTAAAGATCAGTGTGTTCTTGGAAGGTACTTTTTATCCAAAAGGTATGTCTTGTTTATGGGAAATGTTTCTTTAAAAAAAAGGGGGTTCGTTGTGTCCCTCGAAGGGTCGGGGATTTTTGAATTTATTGAAGCAGTGCTATGTTAAATATAAGCAAGTGTTAATGGCTCAATGATATTTCGGATTCTGTAATAAGGTTTATCAATATAGTCATTAATACGGCCCATGCATCCTCTTGATACTTTGATAGATAAATTATTGCTAATCTGATCATATTTTACCACAAATGTATTCAGAAGATCATGCGTCAAATCAACGGAGTATAATTCATAAACATCAGCAGGAGTGTCGCAGTGCAATAGAGCATACTTATCCGGAACAGTACTGGGTGAACTTTGTAATCGAACAATTCCTAATTTGATATCTATGTGTAAGTAGAAGTGGGTGTCATTAGCACAAACAAAGAATAACAATCATGGCAACAAACTAACATTCTACTTCATTGGTTTGAATTATAAGCCCTTTTGTTGAAACGGGCTTGCCTTTCTGAATAAACACCAAATAACTACCATCTGCTGCATTGGTATTTTTGATAACACCATCACTGTTGATTAGGGTGAAAGGGATCAAACTGTTTGGACTTGAAATCCGCATACCGTATGTATTGCTTGATACTTGGCACAAAGTTCCAGTGACAAACCTTTTAAACATGTATGGCTTTTTTCCAGATGAAAACGTGTCCAACAATTGGAGAATAGATTCTCTTAGTACAAATGCCTTTGTATCTTTTTCTTTGATATATATGCCGTCATCAATCGCTTTTTGCATAATCATGGTGTATGCGATGTGGATCTTTGAACCCTGCCCCAGATTGAACGGATCACCAACGACAAAAATATAATTCGGTACATACTTTCCAAATAATGTTTTGTCGATCAAAGAGGCTAATATATCTACTGTTATACTTTCTATCACAGACATAAAGCCTACTTCAATAATATCACGAAGAAATATGTTTATACTGCAACCACATTTGGTGTTGATATTCAGCTGTATTTTGGAATCCATGTCCAAATTTGATTTGTTATTTTCCAACTACCAAGACGTAATTAATGAATGGAGACGCTAGTTATAGGTATACTAACTTACAAGGTCAACAACGCATGGTTTTAAATTTCGATAGACAATGCTGTATATCTCAGATGATTGGAAATTATATTCTTTATCTTCCTCACTCTTGTGCGTGGTACAATAGTCAACTCGACAATTGACTTGTATGCTCTTCATAATACTCTTACAGAGTGTATCGTATACATTATCGATATGTATCACTTCATCCTGAATAATGATGGACGCTGGATCTTCTCCGGATGATGCCAGTTTGACCACTCGATGCAAACTGAGTTGGATATGCTTTGAAGATATCTGTGCAACAACAAAGTATGATTTCAACCTAAAATCCAAATGTTGATACTTGTGTTGGATAGCTGGTAGAATTTCTTCACCACGGGTGCAGAATTTTGCTTTTCGAAGTTCGTCGTCCTTCTCGAGTATTCCACTTGCAAAGAATAGTTTTTCCAATTTCTTTATTGACCCGAAGACAGTATCCAATAGCTTTTTATCCATAGAGACGGCATACCAAATGTTATTGGCTCTCCAATTCGATCCTACAGTACGTTCTATTTTTTCCTCTATTTGCTTGTTGAGACAGTGCAGATATGTGATCACAAAAAAATACATGTAACCTGGATGGCATGTAGTAAATGATTCACTATCCGAACCAAAAGATTTATCCTTCGACGCAAAAAGATCATCCATTTCAATGATTGCCATAAGCTCTTTAAATATGTTTGGGTCCAAGGAGACCAATAAATTTCTGATTTTCTTAAGCCGATTTTTCCTTGATTTTATCCTTTCATCACTGCTTAAGATATTCCTCTCCCGCGTATTTTGGAAAGCCCTGCGAAGTAATTTGGATTCCGGGCTCATTGGTATTCTTTTTTCCATATATCCTTTGTAACTTGAGTACAAATGAAGATAGCCACCAAAAATCTTTCCTAAACCTAACTTCAGTCTAAACATACAATTAGAATTGACAATCATAAGCGTTTCTTCAAGTAGTTTTACCTCTTTGATATGCGTAGTATCGGCCTTTAATATAATTGTGATTGCTTGATGAAACTATTCAACGGTCGCATATTACTATTATGCAATACAATATAACTTAGTTGGATTTTCTTTTAAAAGATATTTTGACGCCTATCATCATTACCATTCAAAATTTTGCTTTTGTCCAACTTGTCTACCTCTATCAAGGTATGTATAAACAGTCTGGATTTGTGAAGACGATATGTCTGTTTGGTTTCAAATAGGTCAGGTCAATACGAAGCCGATACTACTAAGGAGACAATTTACCGATATTGATGAAGATAATTGGTTTTAAGCAACTTTTGGGTTCTTCTTTGGGTAGTATAATTGGGTTTCTGCGCTCGTAAAATTCTGCCATTCGGTAGTCTAAAAGCTGTTCAGTTGCATCTTGTTGGACAGGATCGTCAAAGAGTTCGAATATGGGGGAATCCTCACCGAGTTCCGCGGATATGTAAATTTCTTTTAATTCTTTGAAATACTTTCTCGACCAACAATCAACTGATGAGATTATCCCCAGGGATAAAAATGTTCCCGGGATCCGACTAGTGTAAAAAATTTCCACTATCCTGGGTACTGTATTGCTCCTGCCTACAAGAAAAGTGTTTCTTCTTTAAAAAAGGGGGCCCATTGTGTCCCTGGGGGGTCGGGGGAGGGTGAAGGAGAATTTATAAAATTGAAAGTCACGCATGGTTTAAAAATAGGTTGATTTTATTGAAGCAGTGCCATGTTAAATATAAGCGAGTGTCAATGGCTCCATGATATTTTCGGTTTCGTAATAAGGTTTATCAATATAGTCATCAATATTGCCCATACATCCTCTTGATATTTTGATAGATAAATTATTGGTAATCTGCTCATATTTTACCACAAATTTATTCATAGCAGCATACGACAAACCATGGGAGTATGATACATAAGTCTCACCAGGAGTGTCGCTGTGCAATAGAGCATACTTGTCCGGAACAGTACTGGGTGAACTATCTAATTGAAGAATTTCAAGAGTGATATCTATGTATAAGTAGGTATGGGTCTCATTAGCACAAACGAAGAAGAACAATTATAACAACAAACTAACATTCTACTTCATTGGTTTGAATTATAACCCCTTTTGTTGAAACGGGTTTTCCTTCCTGAATAAGCATTAAATAACTACCATCTTCTGCAATAGTATTTTTGATATCACCATCACTGTTTATTCGGGTGAAAGGGAGAAAATCGTCTAAAGGATCGATTGACATCCGTATCCCGTATGTACTGATTGATACTTGACATAAAGCTCCAGTAACAAACCTTTCTGACATGTAAGGCTTTTTTCCAGATAAAAGCGTAGGCAGTAAAATTAAAATAGATTCTCTTACTACAAATGTCTTTGTATCTTTTTCTTTAATATGTACGCCGTCATCAATCGCTTTTTGCATAATCATGGTGTATGCGATGTGGATCTTTGAACTCTGCCCCAGATTGAACGGATCTCCAAACACGAAAATATAATTCGGTACATAGTTTCCAAATACGTTTTTGTTGGTCAAATAAGCCAATATATCTGTTGCCATACTTTCTATCACTGACATAAGGCCTACTTCAATAATATCACAAAGAAATATGCTTATACTGCAACCACATTTCGTGTTGATATTCAGCTGTATTTTGGAATTCATGTCTAAATTTGACTTGCTTTTTTCGAACTGCCAAGAAGCAATTAATACACTGAGACGTTAGTTACAAATCAACTTACAAGTTCAACAATGCATGGTTTCAAATTTCGATAGATATTGCTATATATCTCAAATGACTGGAAATCATATGGTGTATCTTCCTCACTCTTGTGCATGGCACAATAGTCAACTCGACAATTGACTTGTATGCTCTTCATAATACTCTTACAAAGTGTGTCATATACATCATCGATATGTATGACTTCATCCTGAATAATGATGGACGCTGGACCTTCTCCAGGTGATGCCAGTTTGACCACTCGATGCAAACTGAGTTGGATATGCTTTGAAGATATCTGTGCAACAACAAAGTATGATTTCAACCTAAAATCCAAATGTTGATACTTGTGTTGGATAGCTGGTAGAATTTCTTCACCACGGGTGCAGAATTTTGCTTTTCGAAGTTCGTCGTCCTTCTCGAGTATTCCACTTGCAAAGAATAATTTTTCCAATTTCTTTATTGTGCCGAATACAGTATCCAATAACTTTTTATCAATAGAGACGCCATACCAAATGTTGTTGGCTCTCCAATTTGATCCTACAGTATTTTCTAATTTTTCCTCTATCTGCTTATTGAGACAGTGCAAATATGTGATCACAAAAAAATACATGTAACCTGGATGACATGTAGTAAATGACTCACTATCCGAACTACAAGATTCATCCTTCGACACAAAAAGATCGTCCATTTCAATGTTTGCCATAAGCTCTTTAAATATATTTGGGTCTAAGGAGACAAGAAAATTTCTGATTCTCTTTAGCCGATTTTTGCTTGATTTTATCCTTTCATCACTGCTTAAAGTATTCCTCTTCCGCATGTCTCGGAAAGCCCGGCCAAGTAGTTCGGATGCTGGGCTCACCGGTAACCTTTTTTCCACTTTTCTTTTGTAACTTGAGTACCTTTTAAGACAGTCACCAAAAATCTTTTCTAAACCTAACTTCAGTCTAAACGCACAATTAGAATTGACAATCATAAGCGTTTCTTCAAGTTGTTTTACCTCTTTGATATGCGTAGTATCGGCCTTTGATATAATTGTGATTGCTTGATGAAACTATTCAACGGTCGCATATGACTATTATGCAATACAATATAACTTAGTTGGATTTTCTTATAAAAGATATTCTGCCGCTATCACCATTACCATTCAAAATTTTGCTTCTGCCCAACTTGTCTACCTTTATCTAGGTATGTATAAACAGTCTGAATTTGTGTAGACGATATGTCTGTTTGGTTTCGAATAGGTCAGGTTAATATGAATTCGATACTACTAAGGAGTCAATTTACCGATATTGATGAAGATAACAGGTTTTAAGCAACTTTTGGGTTCTTCGTGGGGTAGTATAATTGGGTTTCTGCGCATGTTAAATTCTTCCATTCGGTAGTTTAAAAGCTGTAAAGTTGCATCTTGGCGAGCATAATAGTTAGAGAGATCGAATATGGGGGTATACCCATCGACTTCCGCGGATATGTAAAGCTCTTTTAGTTCCCTGAAATACTTTATCGACCAACAATCAAATGATGACATTATCCCCACGGATAAAAATGTTTCCGGGATTCGAATTGTGTAAAAAATGTCCAATGGCCTGGGTACTGTATTGCTCCTGCCTACAAGAAGTTTATCTACTTCATTTCTAAAGACTTTTTCTGCAGAGCCTAAAAAATGTTCAAGTATGTCCTTTAAAGTGATTGGTTTATTCGTCCAGCGAGATTTCAAGTCTGGCAATGGCTGATCATCTAAAACATAACTTGAATATATCTGGCAAAACAAAACAAAATGTTTTTAATTTTCTTCTCAATTTTCTTTCCATTAACTCTTACAAAATAATAAGATCCATTGTACTTTTGACTGAGTTTTTCAAGCATGTAGTCGATAGATTCTGATGATAACGTAGTATCACAATGCTTTTCCACACATGCTATTAATGACAATCGTAGTTCCTTTAGTCCAAACGGGATTACAAAGTGAGCCTGTGCCAACAATTGTGGCACCAATTTTCTTTGTGCTAATCTGAAAGCAGGATATTGAGCTGATACCAATTCCAAATCCACGGAGTATGTACCTTGACAATCTATTGTACAAATAACGCGCTGGTCACCATACTTTATTTTTCTTTCCTTCCCGTATTTATTCAATTGTATGTATTGAAACCTTAACTCTAACATTGAAAAAAACGCCAGCCTGCCTAGACCATCATTTTCATGGAGAAGACCAGCTTTTACGAATAGAGGCAGGAACAATTCTTCTCTTATTTTATAATCCCAACTGGTTGGAAGATTCAAAGAATAATGAAAATCCATATTTACACTATTCAATTCTTGTTTATGATGATCCAGTATTTTTTGTAACAGGTCTATAGCTTCCTCGTACAAGAGCGCGTACAGTGCTGCATTATCGAAGGATTGTTGCTTTGATTTTAAATAAATGTCAGCAAGCTCGCTTAAGGTGTTGTGTACATAAATAACGTCTTCTTGAAGCCCTTTCGGATTCTCATTCGCTTCATCAGCCTTGTTGCCTCTGGCAATAACGGTTCGAGTGGAATGGTCATATAAAAGTGAGGTTTTGTATTCTTTTTCAATACTTTTTTTTCAAAAAGGAAGCTCTGTCAAAAAAAAACTCATATAAATTTTGCCAATTTGACGTCGACTAACCTTTCATCTTTACTTAAACTTTTTTTCATGGCTACCACTCCAGAGGCGATGATGTCATAGCCCAAATCTATACGAAGTAAGCAACGCCGTAATTTTTAAAAATAAGTTGCTTACTGATAGTAATACAATATCTATGCTGAGAATAGTCATAGACTTCTTCCATCTTCTTCCTTCTACAACAGGATGTTAAAAGGGGCGAAAGCACGAATACAGTGTTCATGGCGTTTTGTCTAATCCGTTTATTTGTAGTACAAAACTTTATGTGCGCATAAGTCAATGAAGGGGGTAAAGCATGCAAGTAAATTTTCTATCTAACACTTATTAACATTGAAGCGCAGTGTTCCTTTTTGCTAGACTACTCTTCAGTGTAAAAATCTCGTGCCTGGGAAAAGAGACCTTTGCTATCCTTCCCCCTTTAAGCATATGGAAACAAATAAAAAAAGACATCGTTTACATCATATTTTATATATGTATATTACACATTTTATTTAACGCAAATTAGCAAAATCTCAGACACTAACTTACCAAAAAAAGTACTTGTATCTACCTGTGAATTAGCATATCTATTTCCTCCATACTTCGGTTATATCATGTCTAATACAATACTTTTTTTCCCTCTTGCTATAAATACTCATCCCGTTCTTAAAAATGTCGATTTGGTTCAATACAGCATCACCAGCGTATTTTCCTGCTTCCAGATACATTTACAATTATAGACACACTGAGCCATCTTAGGATGTTCATTCGGGGGATATCCATGAAATGTAAAAACTCGACCGGAAGCGAGAAATGGTCAAATTCTTGAATGATGTAGCTTTTAACATTTCCAAGGTTTCGTCTGCAATAAAAGATGTCTTCTCTATGCTTTTACGCTTTTAGAAGACGCACCTCTACAAACACAGCAAGAATATCATTTCATACCTTGCCTAATGCGCTAAGCACTTCACGATTCGCATTTCTATCAATGGCTAAAATACCATCGTATGCCACTTCACTTTTCTTCTTGTTGTTCATGTTATCCACGGGTAATGTGAAACCTGTGTTGGACTTGTTTTATAATTGTTCATGATCGGTTGATTCTGCATTACTTGCTTCGGCGGCTTCACGACAACGGTGAACGATTTCTTCCATGACAGAAGTTTCGATTTGGCCAGGTGATTTAGCTTCTTTAATTTCGTAATCGACAGCGCCTGCAACAAGAATAGGCTGCAAGTAAAGAGTGTCAGTTTACTTTTATACATGATTTTTTTCGGTGAATTGGCGTATTATATTACCTTGACATATTCACGGAACCAAGTTCGACTCTTTTCAAGTCCATCGCCAGGTGGTGCAGTAATATACACCGTGACTTTACGAGGCATTTCCTAGTTTATTATGTGGTGAGACAATGAAGAGAGATCACGGAGGAAAAAGACTTACATGGACACCGCAAGGTCTGTCGGTGAGGAAAAAAACTCATTGAGCAAGTCTTGTTCTGGCATCTTGAGCATATTTGTTGCTGGAATAGACAAGACCTGCAATGCCACCTGCAACACGACTAAAGATCAGTTTGTTCTTGGAAGGTACTTTTAATCCAAAAGGCATGTCAATTCAGCCAGATAATCTGTTTCGTAAGAGAAAAAGACAGGAAAAAAAAAGAATCCATCAAGTGAACAAAAAATCTGAGTGTTTCAAAATTAAGTGCCTCGTCGTGTCAAAGGTAACATAAAAAAAAGAAGGAAATGCTGTTGTAATTAAAGCATATATTTTAAGAAAGTTGCAAGAACCACACAATTCCAGAACTTTCTTCTTTTCCTGATGAGATAAAATATATCTTGGTTAATTATGTTAAGAGATCCGATGACATATTTGCATACGTCGCTTCACGTTTTTGTTCCGCTATTGAAGCAGGTGGCCTGAATTTCTTTGTCAATTAACTAAATCTATCTAATCGATTTGATTAAAGTCGAGCAAAAACTCATTTTGTTCAAAAGACGTTCAGCAGTTTTTTCCCTAGATTAATTTGAGTTTCTCAGGAACCTGATTCGTAAGTTTTCTCTCTGTTTTTTCTTGATCTCTTTATTGCGTTACCCGCAGAAAAAGAGAATGCCTCCTAAATAAAAACTTGGGCAAATTTGAACCCACACCCGCGGGAAGAAATTGGTCATTTCTCATTGCCATTCAAATCTTTATCCGTCAGGTACCTATATCTACCCTATGAACATTAAATAATAGACCAGTATTCCTTACCAAACTCACATAAGACATCCCAATGTATTAAATATGTTGTAGGAATATACGTTGTGGCTGCTGTCTTGAATTAGACCTTTGAAGGACGGGATTCGGGAATAGGAGAAAAGAAGGTCAAGAAAATACTGGGTTGATGGAAGTGAAGTAAATCGATACCCTTATTTAATTGATTATAAGGAGTTTGGTACATTGAGCACATTTGCTAGCGTTATTCTGCATTAAAAGTGGTCCCTGGTATTAACGCCATGAGCTTTCCCATAAATTTGTTTGGTTACACAAATGATATCTCCCATGAAAAAGTGGATCTTTCTTTATTCATAATACAGCATACAGCATGGAATGTACCATGTTATGTATATGGATCTGTCGAGAGAAACACAAACTGTTCAATGGGAATTATCAGTTCTAAAAGAGAAACTAGTAAAAGCAAATTCAGTTCATGAGCCATCGTATGCAAAGTAAACAAACCATTTTTTTTTTGCATGATTTATGTCTCTTGTTCGTCTGGATAAGACTGTAGAAATGTCACGACGCTGGCATCAGCGCGAAAATCCTAAAGACTGTATAAATAAGTCGAATAACAGTTCTAGGGTTGATGTGCACTGGCACCACCATTGTGAAAGTCATTCTCATTTTAAAACCGATTAAGGGGGACAGAGGTTGAATGACTAAACATTGACATTCTCAACTATAAACAGTAATAGGAGGAAAAGAAAATAGCAAACTTTAATTCCAATTGAGGCAAAAACAAAGTCGACACATATTAGCTAGTCAAGAGAGAAGCGTGTTGCTCGAGAATAGCCACGTGGAGGCTTGTGTCTGTGCATTCCACTGTAAATATAAATATATATGATATCTGTCTTAAGGAACATGAGGGGTGACTTTCTATCTAAGGGCTCGCCTAACCACGGGGCTGATGCTTTGGACAATCTCCAACTTACAAAAAAATCCCCCCGTTGGTGACTCGAACTCAGTCAACAGCCTAGTATTAAAAGAAGGTAGTTCACTTTAAAATGCACCTCTTTTTGATCAAATCCTATCAATACACAGCAAAGGGCTCACGATGTAGAGTGGATCAAGCTATTCAGATCCTGAATACTTTATTTAAGCCACACAGGTATACTTGCTTCATGGGTGGATCAACCCTCATACTTATTGAGCATCCCAAATGAGACATAATAACCACATGAGATGATGCCTGACAAAAAGTTGACTTGACTGTTTGTACAAGGCAGTAAAATTAACAGCAGCCTAGATATCCGATGGTCTCATTGAGTGTATTCGCATGTGCTTTATGAATAAGAGGGATACTTCATCCTTTGTTTTGGTGATAATTTATAAAAAAAAACAATTATGTATTATAATAATAAAAAATGGATAAGTGGGTGGGTGGGGGGATAAAAGAAAGAGAAAGAAAAAAAAAGATACTATGGGGGGTAGAAAGGATGTGTGTGGGGGGATATCAATATAAATTTTAGAGTCATCTTTTACTATAACTCTTGATGGAAGAAGAAGAGGATGAGGAAGGAGAAGAAATGGCTGACGAAGAAGAATTAAAAATCATTTGTAAACGTTTCTTATCCTTTTCTAATCGTTGACATTCCTGTTGTGACCTTCGATTCTCTGATTCCAATGCATCCACACGATTCTTCATATCCAACATACGTTCAACCAAGGCCGTCAATGCATCCTTAGACATGAGTTGTTGATGCATTAAATCATCATTGTCACGCTTTAACTTTGTATTCTCTTTACGTAATTCTATACACTCGCGTTCATACTTGGTGTTATGAAACGCACTAGCCATTGTCATCTTTAATGCATCTCGCTCTGCCTCCACATCCATCTTGTCTAACCTTGATTGCATTAAATCGTCTTTTAATTCAATGGATTCACGTTGCGTTTGTTGTAAGGCTAGTAACAAGTCTTCAATTTGATGGTGTAATTGAGATACATCGGGTTCTCTGAGAGAGCTAATCGAATGACGATCGGAATCATAACTCTTTTTGGCAGGTGCACTACTATACCAAGACATGGTCTTCTTTTTACGTGTGTTACTACGATTACTACCCGTACTAGATGTTGTATTGTTCTTGGACCAGAAATTGAAACGAACAGCCAGTACTTGTTCAGTTTGTTTTTGCTCTTGCTCCAATTCAGAGACGTACGTTTCTGCTATATGATCCATTTTTTCCTTGGTGATGAGACCACTGAGTTCGACAGCGTCAGAAATGACTTGTGTTGGATCATTGTTGTAAGCATCATAGAGTTTGTTGGATAAGAAGTCGAGGATATCTTCAAATTCTGTAAGTTTCATGAGTTTAGATTGAGATCGTTTCAACATGGCGATGGAGACACGCATGATGGTTTCTGCAGCACCTTCAGCAAACACAATATCATAGATACGTAAGATGAGCTCCATAGGAAAAGCATAAGCAAATAAAGTCAGGAACCATTGAGAAGCGTACATGGGCACATTGACTTCATGCAAATTTAAAAAATCCGATAAATCGGGTAAGATCTGATCTAGTAGGCTGGAGAATTGATATAATCTGAGTTGTAATCCTTCCATATTCAATGTGAACATGGTTCTCATCTCATACGTCTCCATAATTCTAACTATATGTGAGCCTTTTTTTTTTATTCTATCCCTTAAACTTACAAGTTCCTTTTTCTTTTGCTTACCTTACAAATACACAAAAAGCTTGCTGTTCAGGCATCTAAAGAGAGGGAGAGGGAAAAAGGAGGTTTTAGAAAGAGAGAGAGAGAGAGGGGTTAGGATAGTGATGAGACTTACATTTAACAACAACGGACCAACCAAAAAGGCCAAACCTTGACAATAACCAACCAAAGAATCATATAGACTATAAGCTTTCAAGACTCTTTCCAAGGCTTGTTGACCATGACCACCTTCCTGCTTAAACATATCAATACCGGGAAAGGTACGAGCCAAGTCTCTTTGGATGATGCGTTCATAGGGAGAGTGTTCAGCCACGAGTTGACCATAGACAGTTTCGAGGTTGAGGGAAGCGGATTGGGACATGGCTTGCCAGATCACGCCTCTGACTTTAGGGGGAATTCCTGCTCTTAGTTTTGCCGAGACGAGATGAGGTAGTTTCAGAGCAACCGAACTAAAATCTTCCGTCAGGGCAGTCCAGAACTCCCAATCGATAGTCGAGTCGACGATTTCATCCGATGTGACTGCAAGGTTTTGAATGGTCGATAAGTGTGTTTTTAGTTGATTCGATTGAATACACACTGATTTTGGGTCTTCATCTAATTTGGCATTTTGTCTTTCAATTTGAGCGAGAATAAACTCGATTGACTCCTATTTTTTGGAGAATAGATATTGTGAGTATAACATATATGAAGAAATAAAAGGTATTATATACTTGGGGTGGCAATTTTGCGTTTTCTTCTTCCAGTCTTGGAAGCAACTTGAAATCCTTTTTAGGACCTGTGTTTAGACTGTTGGTTCTTCTTCGACTGGTTGGACCCCCTCGTAGTGATCCACTGGTGGTTCGAGTCGGTGAAAGTAATAAATTATGTCGTATGGTGGAACTCTTTGAGGTACGTAGATGAAGTGGAGGTCTTCGAACATATTCTTCTTCTTGTTGTTGTAATGCATTGACAAGTCTCGACATTGTGTAGCTGTGTCTGTGTGTGTCTGTGTGTGTGTGTCTGTGTGTGATGAAGGGGGAAAAGAAAAAAAAAAAAAAAAAAGAAAAAGGTACAATTAAATGGTTTTATTTAAATTTTGGGGTTCCGGGGGTCCACAGACAGATCACATTAAATTAAATACGCATCCAATAAAGGATGATGAGGATGGAACAAGTAGAGACAACACCGGCCATAATTAAAGTATCGCGCTTTCTTCTGGTATTGATACGAGAAATAATATTATTAATGCCAGGAATACGACTCACAACACCACCCACACGTTGATTGACTCCATGCATGATACGACCTTGTCGAGACACATCCTGTCTTGTCGCATACGCTTGTCTAATTATCAATTACATCAGTCCTGTCCTTTCCTTTTTAATCTACCACTCCTTACTCTAAAATCATGTCTGTCATCCGATGTGAACTCTCTACCCTGTTACGCTCTGTCAAGTAATAATCCGCGTTGTCTCTATTTCCTGAATTAAACGTCCTGATCTCATCTTGCACTTGGTTCATCAAATTCGCCTTATCTCGAGCTGCCTTGATATTCGCCTATGAAAATCACATTAAAAATTTATGCAAAAAAAAAAAAAAAAAAAAATTAAACATACCTTGGCTCTTCTGAATTCTTTGGTATAATCGTACAAGATATCTTTATGTCTACTGAGTAAATGAATCATGGAAGGGTTGGTGGGTGTTGAACTGGGTTTATCGATAAAGTCGCCCATGCCTGTAATCACCAATTGCAGCTACAGTATACAATCTTGAGTATGTTCATGACATGGAGAGATGAAAGAGAAGGGTACATACCTTTTTTAGCAAGTCGTCTGTTTTAGCTTCTTGTCCAACATCTTCCAACGTGGCAGTAGATTGTCCCATTTTAGATAAAGATGCTAATTGACTTTCAATTTCGCCTTCCAGAGTTCTTGCTTCTTTTCGAAGTTGATCCCAAGACTGTATAGGTGCTGAAGGTTGAGACATGTCTGCCTCTTCATGTAAAAGCGGTTGAAGGGAAGGCGATGAACGCTGCATTGGTGGATATAAGAAGGAAAAGGGAAGGAGGGAAAAAAAAAAATGCGTAATTCTTGGTTTTTTTTTTTTTTTTATTTATAATAGATTTCTGGGTTTAGATTCAAAAAAATTAATTTGTACTGTCACCAGCTTCAGGTGTGGTTATACATGCATTTGAATTGGGTGTGGAGGGTCTTGTTGTAAGAGCCAAAAGACGTTTATCGGTATATCCAGACTACGTCCACAATAAAAAAATCATTAGTCATATGTCCCCTTTTGTTGAATATAAAAAAAAAAAAACTCACGCTCAAAAGATCCTGCTCTCTTGGAACTCGCATTTGTAACATGGTGTTGTTTTTTAGACTTTGCTTTAACACTCTCTTTAACGAATCATCCCCTACATACAGTAAAGAAGTGTGAGTTATACCCCATTTTCGATCCCAATCGACCCTTACCTACTATTTAAAAGACATTTCCATAATCCATCAAAACCTTTGTATTGTAACACCATACCCGAAATTGAATTATCTTGAAATGACAACTTTAACCAAGCTACCAGTGGCTCGATCGTAGCATCAGCTACGTGTCAAAACCGTGAGTTTTCTTTTTTTTTTTTTTGGGATATGTCAAAAATTTTAGAACACACTTACGAGATAATTGGAAATATAATGTACGAGTCAAGCTTAAATGGTTTACTTCGATAATAATTCCACTTGTAGGAGCACTGGTCGTTGTTGTTGTCGAATTCTGTTGAGCATGGTTAGCACTAACAAGGAGAGTTAATTAATAAAAGAAGAAGAAAAAAATAATGTAAAAAAAAAAAAAAAAAAAAAAAAACAAAAAACTTACTTGAATCCAGGTGAATTCTCTGCATTCGTCTCGGGTTGTGTATTGGGTTGTGGGGACCAGGTTTGTGAAGTTTCCACAGATCTAGGAGATGATGACACATTAGATTGTGTCGATTGTTGTTGTTTTTGTTGCTGCTGTTGCTGCTGTTGTTGTTGTTGTTGCTGTTGTTGAGCTTGCTGGGCTTGAGCTTGCTGAGCTTGTTGGGCTTGCTGGGCTTGTTGTTGAGCTTGCTGTTGAGCTTGCTGTTGTGCCTGTTGAGCTTGTTGCTGTGCTTGTTGTTGGGCCTGCTGTTGTGCTTGTTGTTGTTTCTGTTGCTTTTGCAATTGTTGTTGTTGTTGGGCTTGCTGTTGTTGGGCTTGTTGTTGCTGTGCTTGTTGTTGAGCTTGTTGGCTATTGACAAGAGCATTCATGCCTTCGATTAATTTTCTAACTTCTGCTAAATCATTGGCAGCGGCTTCTGTTGCTCTGTCCATTACAAAACTCATGTATTTTTTTTTTTTTTTAAAAAAAAAGAGAGAGAGAGAAAAAAAAAAAAAAAAAATTAAAACCGCCGGGGAACATACTCCAAAGAAATATAATTTTTTTTTTCTCGCTAGTGTAACCTCTATTTTTTTTATTTTTTTCTGGGAACTTTTTATTTATCAATGACAAGCTGCTTTTATTGTAAACAAAAAAAAAAAACTTAAATTCCCGGTTATGTTATTATTTGGTTTTTTTTTTTTATTTTTTTTTGGGTGAAAACAAAAGTTGATCCTATACATATTTAGGTAACATTCAGGTCTACAAGATAACATTACACCACCTATCATGCAAAAAAAAAAAATCTACACTACTACAAAACTTGATTTACTTCATTTATAAAATATTATGTAATTTTGAAATTCATATCGACTTTCACGAAAAGTAAAATAAGAAGCTGCATTGTGCTTAGACATTGGAAATCCATCCATACATTATAAAGCATAAATAACAGTAATCTACATGCACTACATAGAAGTAAGTAAAAACAAAAAAGAAATGCTCCCTGGCGGGCTCGAACCGCCGACCTTCAGATTATGAGACTAACGCTCTACCAACTGAGCCAAGGAAGCCTTTCGGATGCTGTTTAATTTTTTAAAATGTACATAAACCTAAATAAAAATGTGCTTGCACGTGACTATCACGTGACCACAGTCTTATTGTTTTGGCCGTATAACCATAGTAAGGGGTATTTCTTGAGAAAGCTATCTAATTCGATGGATTTCGCATCTAATTCACGAAAATTCGGGTGCCCATGGCACCCGAATTTTTAAATTTTTGAGAGCAAAAATGTTACTTAAGAAAGAAAGCTGCAAGCAATTCGTGATTTATTGTTCCGAAAAAGTCATACATGCAACATAAAAAAACACTGGCAAATTCTATTTTTAGCACATATTTGCATTTGCATGCAACTATTACAAAAT